>CM024760.1:11380477-11509885 GCA_014218235.1 Colocasia esculenta
CAGTCTTTAGTGCCATAGCCATACTTTGGGGATCTAGTGGAGCTACCCTACTCCTCACACTGGGTTTCAATCCTCTCACAAACTTCTTTACCCTTCTGATTTCATTGTCGCAAATATGAGGTGCATACTTTTCCAGTTCAGTGAATTTGTTTCATACTCTGCCACAGTCATGTCTTTTTGCTCCAACTGTAAGAATTCTACTTCTTTCCCTATCCTTGACATGTGGTGGAGTGTATTTCTCATACAATTCCCTTAGGAACTCTTCCCAACTAATATTATCCCTTCTATTTCTAAATGCATTTCTCATGGCAGATTGCCACCATTCATCTGCTCTATCCTGGAGCATGTAAGTCGCCAATGTGACTTTGTCTTCTTCTTCGCATCTTATGGCCTTAAATATCTTTTCCATCTCTCTAACCCATCCTTCAACAACCTCAGGCTGGCCATTTCCTTTAAAAGCTGGAGGTCCCATCTTCTTAAATTTTTCTAGCAAAGATGTTCCAGAAATCCTTCCTCCATTCATGTCCTGTTGGTTCTTCATTAGTGTTTGCACTAACCCCTGAAATGACTGCATAAATGTAGCAAAATCAGGAGTCCCAGTACTTCCTTCTTGAGAATTTCCGGCCGCAGTACATTGGGAACTTCCCCCCTAAACCTTCTTCAATTTCTCATCCTATCACTGGATGTGTCGATAGCTTTCCCTTGTCTGCCATTTCCTGGAACACCATCAAACACATCCAATTAATTCATACTAACTACTTAAATTTTATTAGAACCAAAATGATCTTTAAAGATTCTAGAATACAACAAATGTTTATTTATTTCCTTTGTGAAAATGGTCACAGAAATATCTATCACCCATAACCTTTTCTCTGATACCACCTCTGTAACACCCTCCTCCGACTTCACACAACACATACGTAACCTTTGACCGAAGAGGGTTACGCCACAAACTTCGTTATGGTAGATATATCCGCGCTTGCACAAAACTAGCAAACCATTCCACAAAGGTATCTTCGAACACATTCAATACACAAGGTGACAAGTGCTAACACTCATTATTTACAAAAGTCAATTTCTCTTTCTAACTTAATACATCACAACTAAAAATAAACTACATTATTCTTCTTCATTTCTTCATCGTCCGCAGCGGAATTAGGATTCACATGAAGCTGAGATTATACACATCTTCAATCTGAAAGGGGTGGAGGAAACAAAGGCATGAGTCGAAGGACTCAGTAGGTATAAGTAACATAGAGTAGAAGTATCAATTTGCAGAACTGAATGATTATTCAAATAGTGCATATGTGGAACAAACATAATTGCTCATGAATTTCATACTTAACAAAACATATAGCTCAAATTGATTTCATAATGAGCTCCAACAAATCACAGAATAAAAGTCACATTTGTCTTTCAGAATTCAGACCATAACTTAATTTGGAAACAAATTCGACAGGCATCACTGCTCTCAAGAGGTTACTATATAGACGTAATATACCATCCTCAGTGCCTAGGCGATTCCAGCACCTTAGATCTTGTTCATTGCGCAAGAACGGGGTATAATTATTTTGTTACCCACCATCGTCAGTCCATTGACTTGGATTTACTTACGTACAAACTGTCGCCCTCAGCTGATCACAAGTAGCGGGTGCTACTACAAGTAATCCTAAACCCCTCTTTTGAAGAGAGCACTGTCTTCAAATCATAAATTTCTTTTCATGAGCATAACGGAATGAGAAATCCAAAGGAAGATTTGATTTATGATTAATACAAATATCTTGGTGACAAAGTAGTTCAGAGTTCAAGAAAATAAGAAAGACAATTAGTTGAGACAAGGTGATGACTCAAAGCGCTGACAACTTCGGAAGATTTAAATCACATAAAACCCAAGAAATGAGGGTACACAGTTGTCATCACAAGTATTCATCTCATAAGGTGTTCAAACTATGAACTCTCAAGTGGTCAAGTTTTACAACCTCATTACCGAATATCGAAGAATAGACTCAATCGGAGTACTATTCGTAATTGACAACTTTAGAAACAATTCAGGAAAGTTAAGTACCCAAAGTGGGTGAACTTTGAAGTACTATGACAGTAAATACCAAGGTAAATGAGAGGGTAACTTCCTTGGCTTTTAGGATGCAGTTCTAGCATAGATTCGGACATAAAAGTGCAGAATTTGAATCAGCACTGCATCTGTCGACAGACAGGAAGGGGCGTCGACAGGAGAGCAGACAGAGTTCAGGTTGTCTGGCTCTGTGTGTATCTGTCGACAGATGCAAGGTATCTGTCGACAGATCCACACAGTCCAAAACCTGAAGTTCTGTCAGACGTGCGTCTGTCGACAGATTGGGCTGTCTGTCGACAACCGCTTATTTCTTACTCATAATGCTTAGAATGTACTCTAAACTCTGAACAATGGAACCTATGAATCAGGCATGATGTATATCAATAGAAGAGTCTAAACATGGTTCTCACAGTGGTTTATAAACCGAACAGTGAGATGAAACGAGGTTTGCAATTCAAGCTTGTTTAGCTAGGAACTAGACATAGTATATTGTTGAAGTGTGGTCTTGATAGCAATGGTTTATTGGGATTCTACCACAAGATGAACACTAAAACACATGGTATTAAATGTTCCTAATCAAGGCTTGAAGTACAAACATCCGAATGGAAAGAATCACAATTTCTAGGATATCGAAATTTCTAGCAAAACTCTATAACACAAACTTGGATCATGGGTGATAAGAAGTTAGAAATCTACTTAAATTGTAATGGGGCTGGAGAAGCTCCTTGATAATCATATGATTCCATAGGTATAAGGAAGATCAAACAAAAGATTCTGAAAGTACAATCTCGTACACAGACTTAACCAAGACCGGTTAATGAACTTGAAGGCAACTCATGTAAGGTTATGATCTTTCTAACTAAAGCAGTGGGTAGAAGTATGAGGAGAAGATAGGAATCTACTTTTCCTCAAGGTAAACAAAATCCTTGAATACCTATAATCAAAAGTGAACCGAAACAAGAAGAACTCTACAAATCATGGTACAAACAAGAGACATGGTTTCTACGAATGAGGAAACCATGAGCATGTACATAGGAAACTGAGAAGGATTCATGGTATGACACCTACCTGATTATAGAGAACAAAAGGTCCTTATTCTTATTCCTCTTAACGTAGAGATCAACACCACAACAAAGTGAGGAAGTAGGAAGACTGCTGAAACAGGGTTTCGGTAGTTGCTTGTTGAGGATATGGCGATCTACAACCAGGTACACCAGTAGCAGCTACAGCTATACTGGCTCCAGCAGCAACCTTCCCCACACAAGTGCAAGCGCATCACAACAGGGCAGCGACGCGAGAGTGCAAAACTCCCACGAAGGTTGAGGAGGACTTATATAGGCTCTCAACTCTGCTGCATGCTTGGCACGTTGGCCATGTATGTGTCATGGTGTAAGCCCCTTTAACCATGTGAGGCCACCTATCTCATGCAACACACCCTTTAGTTACACGCATGTAACCTTAATGATAGCCCAACCCATGGATAAGCCTTATCCTAATGTGTGTTGGCTTCTCCTAAGCCTTACACGTAAATCACCCAAAAAATCCATCCGTAATTGATCCTTATTCAGCTGGGTCAAAGATCTTCATGTTTAGGTGTCCTAATGATATCCGTTTAACTTGAAATTTCAACCATAGACTAATTGGAAGGTTTTACTAATTGTCATGATTTTTATTTAATTTTTAAATTTATTTCTACTGGGTGAAAAATCGCCCCAAAAATAGTTGCGTCGACTTAATCTCAAAATCCGGTCGTCAAAATTCCGGATAATTACATATTTGATGTCTCCACAATTTTCTAAGAATTATGGTGTTCTCAGATTTTATTTTCGTTACAGTTTTCCGGTGTCGCCCTGTCGGGGTGCGCACAACCGAAAGTAGTAGGGGTATGATAAAGTGTCTTAAACATACCCTTAATCCTAAATATCACAATTTAAACCTAATCGGTTTGCATAAACAGAAGAATTCTAAGTAAAACATGGTATTTAAAATCTGGGGGTATTACATCACTGATGTCGCGGCGGATCGCGCCGTCGCGATACAGGTGAGATTGCCCTTTTCTCTTTCCTAGGGCGAGTCTCTGTGATACAGGGATATTCTAAATTCCTATAAAATAGCACGGTGATCCAAAAAGCACGAAACTAGTTTTAAAACGAATTAGACATGTTATATATATCAACATGCACGATTAATTTGAAATAGACAGGTTTAGACATGCATTGATCAGGTTACTTTTTCGGTGACCTAAATAGGTACAGTTAGGGTTCCAAGAATTAATTAGAGATGAATACACGATGAAAAATTATGAAACCAAAGGCGTTCGAAAGCTAATACGAAGTAGTATTTTAGAGAATTTTCTCATAACAGGATATCAAGTATGCATAATGTTTAAAGGTAAACTTGAAGGGTTGGATATAATCAATAGACAAGGATTCAAAGATTTAATTCTCCCTCATGGGAGATCGAAATTGAGCAAGACTATGGGCGTTTGAAAGATAATACAATGCAGTATATATGAGAATTTTATCATGGCATGAGAGCAAGTAGATGTTGGGAATTAGAGCAAACATAAGATTTCGGGTTCATGGTGGCAGCAGGATTTCCCGAATTAAATTCGCCCAAATGGATGAACGGAATACAATGAAGCCATAGGGCTTTTGAAGAGGTACATGAAGTATACCTAGGGTAATTATTTCACGATTTTAGCTTGAGAGATTGCCTACCTTCTTCGTGGAGTAAGAAAGCCCTAGTTTAGATGACAAAATTATAAAAACTCTTCTTGCTTCAAGCCTTCTCCTTCCTTGCTCCTTGGTTCATATCTTCTCCTCTTCCTCTCCAAAAGTCTTAGCACGAAATTGTGGGGTGCTAGGGTCAGATGGGGGGTGTTTTGATGGCTTGTAGAGTTCTAAATTACCTAAAACTCTTTCCTCCTCATTTAATTGCGAATTTCCATAATTATCACCTATTTTTCTTGCTATATCTATCTAATTGGGTAAGGGAGAGGCCTAATTTCGTGGCCAATGGTTTATAGGGTGTTTGGGAACACATTAAAAAATAGAACTATTCTACTTAAAAATTTATGTTGTATTTATTTTAATTTTAAAATTAAAATTGTAAAAATGTGACGTTATCTGTTGGGCAAAAATATCAAAACTTTTAAAATTAATATTGATGTTTTTGGGGGGCGAAGGACGGGAGGGGCGGGTGTTCCCGCGGGGGGGGGGGGGGGGGGGGGGGGGGGGGGGGGGGTTTGGTGAGGGTTCTGGGGCAGGGGCCTGGGGGGCGCAGGGTGAGGCAGGAGGGGGGGGGCAGCGGTTCCGGGGCCGCAGGGCGGAGGCAGGAGGGGGGGCGGCGGGGTTCCGGGCACGATGGGGGCAGGGTGGAGGCAGGAGGGGGGGCGGCGGTTTCGGGGGCGCGGGGGGCGTAGGGCGGAGGCAGGAGGGGGAGGAGGGGGGGCGGCGGTTGGGCTGGGCGGAGGGCTGGGGTGAGGGTGGGGGTTTCCGGGGCGGGGGGCTGGGGGGGCTGGGCGAGGGCGGGAGGGGGGTGGTTCCGGGGCGGGGGGCTGGGGCTGGGGGAGGGCGGGTGGGGCTGGGCAGGGGGGTGGCTGGGCGGAGGGCGGGAGGGGGGGGGAGACGGGAAGGGGGGGTGGTGCCGGTGGGTAGGGGGATGCCGGCGGGTGGGGGGGGAGACAGGAAGGGGGGGGTGGGCGGGACTTGAGGGGGGGAGAGAGACGGGAAGGAGGGGGAAGGAGAGAGCTGTGAGTGTAATTTAAAAAAAAAACAGGTTATGACTTGTTTTTATTTTGAGAGAGATTTGTACATGGTAGAATTTTTACTTTAAAAAACAAAATTGCTTACCAACATGTTAAGATGTTTCTCCATCTTTCTTTTTTAAATTTAAGAGAGAAAACTGCTAAAAAATGCAGTTAAGATATATATGAGTCATATTAGTACTTTATGACCCCTTTTTTAATTAAGATATATAGTTTACGAATTTTTCCTATTTAATTGGGGTCTCTTATATTTAACCCAATTGTCTCTCATCTAAATCCCAATTTTAGATTATAGGATAGAGTCCTATTGTGTTAGACTAGGTTAAGACTCTTTTTAGATAAGTAAGTTAAAATAATCATTATCTTAACCTTTTTCTATTTATTACTATTTTTAGGTAAGAATTTAGACTAATTACTTCTCATCTCATGATGTGCTCTTCTCATTTGGGCCCAACAATTCATGTTAGGTCCATTAACCAAACTCATTACTAATTTAACTTAATGGTATGATTTAGTTTCTATTTATTCACCCTTATTCTAATTTAAATCTATTTATCACATTATTCAAATATTTTATATATTTTAATTCGATTAATATTATTCATGCCCAACATTTCTAATATTCATCATTTAGGCTCTTACTCTTGGCTCAATAACTCATGTGAGCCTAAATGGTGTTTGGTTGCACTTTTTTCTCAATTTTCTCTCTTAATTTAAAAAAGAAAGAGAACAAATACAAGACATGTTTGGTAAACAATTTTTTATTTTAGAGAACAACTTTTACCTAATGTAATCTCTCTCAAAATAAAAACAAGGATGAACCAATTTAAAAAAAAAACACACTCACTCCTCTCTCACCCTCCCCCCCCCATGCCCTGCGTCCTCCCCATCCCCCCCCCCCCACCCAGCACCCTCCCCCCCCCAACCCCCTGCGCCCTCCCCATCTCCCCCCCCCCTGCGCCCTCCCCTCCCCTCCCTGCCCCCCTGCGAAGCACACCCCCCACCCAGCACCCTCCCCCCTCCCCCCCCCCCCCCATAACCCCCCCATGCCCCCCTGAAAACCCCCCACCCAGCCACCCTCCCCCCCCATCCCCCCCCCACCCCTACGCCCCCCCCATCCCCTCCCCCCCACCCCGCGCCCTCCCCCCTCCCCCCCCCCTTGAACCCCCCCCCCCCCCATCCCCTCCCCCCCCCCCCCCCGCACCCTGCCCCATCCCCCCCCCCTGCAAACCCCCCCCATCCCCTCCCCCCACCCCTGCACCCTCCCCATCTCCCCTGCAGCACCCTCCCCCCCACCCTTGTGCCCTCCCCATCCCCCACAGGCCTGCAAACACCCAACCCCCCACCTGGCGCCCTCCCCCCATCCCCTCCCCACGCCCTGCTCCCCCCCCCCCCCCCCTTCTTAGGCCCTCCCCCCTGCCCCACCCCTGTGCGACAGCTCCCCCGCCCCAACCATCAATATATTTTTAAAATTTTATTATTTTTACCACCAGATAATATTACATTCTCATAATTTAAAATTAAAATTGAAAAGAATTCAACATAATTTTTAGATAGAAATAGTTTTTTTTTTAATTGTTCCCAAACACTCCATAATTGTACAATTCATGTACTTACTTTTCTAATGGATTTTTAATTATCCTGTTATTAGAGAATTTATTCATGGGCCAAGATTGTCCATTGGTCCAAATATCATAATGGGCTATCATCCCATATTATTTAAAGTCTACACACATGTTTATTTTAATTTATAATCCACTTTGGGTCATAAAATAAGGATTCTTCGACTTATTCCTTAATTATGCTAATAAGTCGCATAAATTCTTAAACTAAGTCCAAACGATTTTTCTATACTTAAATGTTATGATGAGTCATTAGAGAACATTATTTAAAGTATAACTACTATTTTTACGAAATTTTTATAGGAGTTTATATGCATGCAATAATGATGCGTACCATTTTAATCAATTAAATTTATTAATAAATAAAATTTTTATTTATTTATAATTATTAATTAATAAATTTTTCGAAATATTACATCAACAGCAGAAGAAGAAGAAAGAAACGACGAGCATATCCATCCCAACGCCTGTTCAGAGCCCCCTGTGCAAGAAGTAGCCTGGGCTCCCACCTAAAATTTTAGTGGCTCTCCCGGTCACCACCACATGACTTGTCCCACAAACACTCCTCTCCAGCGCCACCCTTTTCTTTTTCCTAACACCCCTCCGGCCCTCCCCTTCAAAGCCACTCCACGGAGATGAGTTCCTGTTTCCATGCCGGTGCCCCTGAACCCTGAACAGCAGCTGTCCATGGAGATGACCCAAGAGCCAGCATCGAATAGTATATTGTTATGTATGTGCTATGTCCTCGTCTCTTTGCGAACAAGACCTTACCTTGCAGCGCGCATAATGTTGGCAAAGAGGAAGTGGCCGCGCCACGACAAAGAGCAGATATATATGTGCACATGAGGGCTATAAACAATTGGCATTGGGAGAGCACTTACGCTTGCAAACTTTTATTTCTTTATGCTGTCGGTAGCACAGTGTTATAGTAACCGTGTATTCTAGCAGTTTTGTAAGGATCTTCGGACCAATCATTTAAAAAAAAAAAACTGACGAAGAATTTAACACAGTTGAAAAAAAAATGTATGCATTATATATAGTAGGAAGAATAGTAATGAGGGAAAAAAGTTTCGACCCAGTAAATTAAGACATCCACTTATCCTTTGAATTTTTTAGCTATATAAACCCTAATGTGACTTATACAAATATATGCCTAAATATCGTATTGGTTTGAAAAAAATAAAAGTTTGGACGACTTTGAGTTATCTTTATAGAGAAAAATACTATGATATGACAGAGTCTTTTGGTACGGCTCGACCGTAGCATAATTTAAAATTTTAGATTCAGATATAAAAATTCTCCTGACAATTATTACTCGAACACCGAGCACCGAAATATTAGTTGTTAGAACAATTTTTAAATTTAAATATAAAAATTCACGTTATGTTATGGCAGGACTTTATCAAGATAGTCTGCCGCACTATAACACTTTTCTCTTTATAGATATCTGATGAATTGAATTATTTGTATAAAAAAAAATTCTTAAAATCTAATGGCATGCCACACTAATTTTCCTCCGAGATCACTCTAAAACATGGTAATGCCCTATCTCTTGTATGGGACATGGGTGTATATATATTCTTTGCCTGTTTGCATGATAAAAGAGAGGTCTCTCCGGATTTCGGTATGTAGCGAAAAGAATTGGTCTAGACCAATCTAATTTGGTCAGGTTTGTGTTTAAATTTAAACAATAATAGATTAAAAAAGAGTCAAAATATGTATCAAATCGATCGGTACACTCGAAATCACAAGACCCTAATATGAATACGTATCGATTCAGTCTGATACGTCCAACTTATATTACAAGAGAGAGAGAGAGAGTGTGTGTGTTCCATCCCCCACACCAACCCCTATATATGCCGAATAGGATGGAGTACTCTGATCCCCACAGCGGTGTTGGCAAACTTTCCTTCCTTCTTTTCCACCACCTCTGCCTTCACTTAATTTGATGGGGTCCCTGCCAAGAGTATTGTGTGTGATATACGTGAGTAACGTGACATTATGTGAGATGGGGGCCATCACTTTCTTGGTGCCGGAGCTAGACTCCAAAGCATAATACAAGGTCGTTTTGGTATGGGCTCGATCGTTCTTTGTGTGGTCGAGCTCATGTCGACGTGGTTCTCGGCCATGTACGATGTCCCCTCATGGCCACATGAATCCAGGATCTTCCAATCCTTGGAGACATTAGAGAGAAGTTGGTGAGTGGAGTGTTTCAGCCTTTCAGTCCGGGTCCACCACTTTTAACCTTTCCTCCCCGGATTCTCTCGTCCGAGACCCCACATTGCCACTATATATATATATATATATATATGTTTCTGGTTTCCTCCCGGAAAGTTTTAACCCCCATCCTATTGTAATTTGGATGGGAACTGATTGCTTTTGTGAACAGGGCACGGCTCCTTTCCTTTTTGACTTGGCAGGATAAGAGTCTTTGCATGATTTGCGTCAAAGGTGGATGGACACCATCATTGAAAGGGCAAGGTACTGCAGAGAACAGATTGGAAGTATGTTAATGTTATCAATGTTGGATCAAACTTGCATAAGTGGTCTAGTCATCAATGTGTGAATTCTCTCATCAGATGCAAACTCACATGATGTCCCACCAAAAAGATTACAGAACCATGATGGCTGCTTTACAATGGAAGTGTTGCCTTTTAGGGATAGATAAACACCACAGCCACAGGTGAAGTAAGTGGTACTCCACAGATTATATGAAGCTTAAAGCTTTACGTTTCCCTTTGGGTGGTAGTTGAGTTGGAAACGGTTTTGCATTTGTAAGTGATCAGGAGACACACTAATTTATATATGCATATGTAAAAAAAATCGACTTTATCAAACGCCTTTTTCCTCTAGAGACATTGGCATACTAGCTCTGATCAGTTGAAGTTGAAGTTAATACTAAGATTCTCATTTACATCATTAGATGGCTAAAAAATTTCACCAGATTTTGATGTTAATTTATACCTTTTTTTTTTGCACTTTCTATCAGCTTAGGTGGTCTAGTCCGTCGAAATCAAAGTCACCTCCAATCATCAGAATCTAAACGACTTTTTCTTTCTTTTTTTTTTAAGGACAATCTATATATTGTTTTCCCACTAATTAATTTCTATTTCTCCATTCATTTTTAAAATCATCCTCCTTTTAGATATTATTAGTAGAATCCATTCCGTGATTCCTTTTCATGAGAGATCCCAATTACTAACACTTGCTAAAAAATATACTTCCAAAAGAGTACCTAAACATCTCCCACTATCCTAAGGAAGCTGATGTCATGCAAAAATAGTCAATCACAAGAAAGCTTTCACATGCGCCACACAGCCTTTTATTAAACTTCGTCAACCACAGCTTATAAAACACAAGATCTACTAATAATGACAACGACAACAATGATGAGACCATTCTACAAAGTAAAGAACAAATTAAACCTTTCCAGAATCAGAAAAAAGGAAAAGAAAAAGAGAGAGAAAAAAATCAGAACCCAGAGTTTTAACATCGACCTTTATACTTCGTCAACCTCAATTTATAAAAACCACAGGATGTCGCAATACAAAGGGCAACAAATGCTGACACCCTTGTACAAAACCAAAGAAGAAAACCTTTATGGGGTCAGGAAAGAAGAGAAAAAAGGGATCGAATTGATATCACAGTCCAAGTATCGACCAACCCTGCTTTAAACACATCAACAGTAGAAGAGATCTTCCCATCACCAGCAGATTGTTTCAACTTTCAGCTCCACACTCCCTCATATTTCTGCACCCATTCTAGTCCACTTTGCGGTTTACACGCAGACGAAAGATCCTTTTACTAGCTAGCTGCCGACATGACCAATGCTAGATGCTTGAAACACGAACTGCCATCTACACCCCCCCCCCCACCCCCCCCCCCCCCCCCACACACACAATATTCCTGTTGGAGTGAGCTTTTGCTCTTCTGAGGCTAAAGTGAGGAAGAAGGAAAGGAATGTCGGAGGACCGGGCAGAGGTGGGAAGGGGAGCAGTGGGGTAAATATATGGACAGTCCGGAGGTGTTAAAAAGTGCAGAGCTCTGTGTCTGTTCCCACGTTTGGATTTTTTTTTCCCTCTTTCTTCCTTTATCTTTTCCGTCTCAGGATCCTGGGCATTCCACGCCATAACCTTCAGAGACAAACCTCAACACCACTGTTGTGTGTTTCAGTGCATTATTGCATGCGTCCAAAAGGAGGACTGTTCTATCCGTGGCCACCCACCACCGAGCACTCCTCCACGAAAAGATAAGGTGTGGGGGAGGGAAGACCGATGGGGGTGGAAGGCGTCTTCTTTAAGGCACGACGACGATGATGACGAGGAGGGGCCAAATGATTCGCCTGGTCGCAGAGGGGGAGAAGGGCCATGAAAGGAAAAGGGGTGCCGGGTCCATGCTCGACACGATCCGAGCCCCGAGACTTGGGCATGCCGTCGCCTTGCCCACGATAGAACAAGCTTTTTTGGCCGAGGAGGGAGAAGTGTTACTGGACGCCCAATATTAAATTCTCTTGGCTCTTGGGTGTTAGGTGTTACTGTTTATGTGGGAAGAGAAATAAAATTATTGTAAGATAAATTTAAAATAGAGTTTGATGGAGATTGTGAAACAATGATTTGAACCGATGAAATTATATTTTGTAATCTACATACAATTTATGTTTTACATTAAATATTTCGCGTACCGAAAAACACCGTAACTTCACGTCAATAGTGTTTTCTTTTTAATTAGTACTATGTCATACGTTTTTAGTATATAATGTTTTTTTAAAGAAAAATAAATGTCAATGATGACTGAAAAGATGTGACGGTTGAGTTCCCAAAGTGAAGGATGTCTATTTGAGACGCCCCTTGGGATTCCGCGCGGGTGTTGCTCCAGATCGTGGGGAGACGCGCTGCGCCATCCCATTAACTGCTAAGGAGAAGTGAAGAGTCGTATAGCGTTGTAGGCTATAGAGGTACCGATCAAGAGCCTGCGGACCTGCTCGATGCGGTTGTCCGGTGTTCGGCGACCTGACATTGGAACCAGGGAGGGTCCGAGCATGAGCCGGAGGCCTATTCGGTGAGGTTCTAGGTCTTCTTCCGAACAGAGGTGCTAGATGACCTTACCCTGTTCGGATGGGATCGGCGGTGTCCGGAGATCAAATTTCTTAGGATCCTTGAGCATGTGGTGACTGTGACGTGTTCGGAAGTTTTTAGCTGTATCTGAGAACACATGACTTGGATAGTCGTTACTCCACTGTCATGCTAGGCCATGATGATGATGGGTCTATAGACCTAAGAGACTAGAAATAACCTCCACACCCCACATCTCAAAGAGATTAGATAACAGCAATTTAAAAATTAAGCTTACTATTTTCAAAACTTAAAATCACATTTCTCTCTCATTCTATTCTGAAATGAAATGACGAGAGAAGAGTGTGATAAAGAAGTAGGGCGGGGCGGCTAAGGTATGACTTCTAATCGCATCCCTCACCCAACTTCAGACTGTGTACACACGAGAATGACATAATTAGAACAATAACAGGGAAGTCAACTAACCGGCAAATGTGGAGTATGAGAATAATGACGTCGATCGGATTAACCTCTACTCCTAGACATCAAGTGCAAAGTGTCATGGCCTCTGGCCTATATAACGTCCTAATTATTGTACCTCAAACTATGCACACATGCGCATGGGACTAAGCTAAGCTAGAGCAAGCTGGCCGGTTTAGAAGAAGCATAGGTGACATACGTCCTCCCACTCATTCACCACTAACTCGTGGCACTCCTGATCAATCTAATCAGTCTAAGGAATACCCATTTTCTAATCATGGGTAGGCCACTGCATCTAATATCATCACCAGTTTAAAGATTCCTTTTTCGACGTTCGAAGGTGACCTAATTAATGCTCACCATATGCATGATCCACATTAGCTAATTAAGTTTAGGTCTGATGCATCAATAAAGAAACGGGCGGCGAGCTGGTGAGCGATCGAACATTAACGGTGCCGGCCGTACGCGGCAGCTGGTTGGCGTGGCCACGCCGAGTTGATTAGTTAAACACTGTGCTGCCCTGCACGCGCGCACCGGTTCGTCTTACAAAAGCGGTGCTAACTGCAGGAGGAGGGTAGTAAACAATGGTGGGCGAGCGAGGGGAGGGGGGTGGGGTTTTGGCAGGCGCGCATGACGCAAAAAATTTGCAGAGCTCGAGGAACTACCCCAGGAACCATACGGCACTGAATTTGGCGTGGTTAATTAACCCTGTTAAATCATAGGCGTGTTGTAAGCTGCTGTACTTTTTCCTTCCTTTGTTTAGACCTGTAATCATGGCAGATTCCCCCATGCTGGATGGAAGTCTGTGCCTCGTGTTCTCTCCAATCGACTACTTATTAAGCATATTGGCGCGGCTGGAACCCTGTACTCCTTATGATCCCTCCTTTTTAAGTGTTCACACCCCGGTAGTAGCTAGTACTCACACCGAGAATAAGACAACCAAATATCCCGACCGCATCATTAACTCGCGACTTTCTAGCACAATGCACCAGACTTATGAGAGAACCCAACATGCGTTTGAGGGTAGTTAACAGTGATGTGACGTCTGGTCATTAAGCTGGTGCTTGTGCGATGCCCCAGTTCAGGAGATCTCGTTCTCGACCGGGTCGATACCTCTGATAATTGATAACATGGAAATGCATAAGCTGCCCAAAAGCACCGGATCAGATCTGTCTAATCTAACGTATGACTTGTGGAAGCCGTCGTTGTTTAATCAAGTTATGCAAGTTGAGGTCGCTAGCTGCACCATCGTTGTCCAATATCTAACAAACCTCGTCCATCAATAGTCCTTATTAATATATATATATATATATAGTCGGATACCCACATGCAAACTGTTGATCTATCCAATGGCCTTCTTAAGACGCATCCGAGCGAGCCCGGAAGGTCCACGAGATAAGAGAGAGGTCAGCAAGTGGGGATGGCTGCCTAAGGCATCTTGGGAAGTCACTACTTCCCTTGGAGATGGGATTTAATGGTAGGACTAGGTGGCCGCCTCACCAATGGCACACTAGGGAGCCTCCCGGGGCAGCTAACCAAACCCCCGCGCCAACTTCAGTAATCTACTTAACCGGAGGACCACGCAGCGAAGTAGTTAATCATATAGCCCCTCGTCGAGGATAGAAAGTAGTACCCCCTTTTTTATCTAAGATCAGTACTCTTGTTATAACAGTCTCCTCTTTTGAGACTTTGAGGAATAAAAAGCTTGTTTTCTTTTTCAGTTCCTCCTCGCCTTATCCCAAGCTCATCATGCCCACCTTTGCTTGGACTTTGAGGAGAGTCCCAAGATGAGCCTCGTATTTTATAACAAGAGAGAGATGAACTAAAGTGTTTGATTAGGTGGAGGGGCCCAAGAGAGAGGGGAAGCGCGCAGCTGGTTCAAAGCTTGGGGCATAAATAAGAGGGCGGCCCACCAACCCGTACGGCTGCGCCTCCCCGGACAGGCAGCGCGTGCACTGGCTGTCCGCCCCCCCAATCTCCGGTTATTCAGGCCGACCGACGGTAACAGGGCTGCAAGAAAGGAACAAGATGTGTATTTTTCACCGTCGTGGATGGAATTAGAACAAGCTGCATGGAGGGACTGGCTGAGTAGCTGTTATTTTAAAGTGGGGAAGAGGGACGAGGGTGGGAATTTTACAAAAGGGGGACATGGTGTATGGACCGTGTGTGGGATGGATAACTCCAACATCTGATCCCCCAGCGCCTCTTTGGATAGAGTTAAATGGGAGTTAACTCTGAGTTAACTCAGAGTAACTAGAGTTAACTCAAAAAGTGCTTTGGTAGTGGGTTAGAGTTAACTTTTGTGGGTTGGGGTAAAAGTGTGTTAAAAGTGAGTTAACACACCTTTTTGTAACCCCCTCTAGAGGGGGGACAAAGTTAACTCAAGTGAGTTAACCACTTTTTCCTCTCACATCACAAGCATTAAATGCACATTAAATGTACATTTTTTCCATTCCCAAGGTAGGTTAACTCACTTGTTCTACCAAGTGTGTTTTACAAAAGTAAGTTAACTCACCATATGATCAAAGTTAACTCCATTTACCAAAGCAAATAATGAGTTAACATGTGTAACTTGTACATGGGTTGGAGTTATCTTAACTCCAACCCATTACCAAAGAGGCGCCCATTAGCCATGGGCCCATGCCCAAGCTTTCACTGTTCAACCCCTTTCCATCCCCGTTTGTTCTTCCTGTGCAGGCATGTACACGACCGGCCACCTCTTCCATGGGATCGGGTCTTTTCCTCAAGTCTACTCTTGGGAATACTTGTCAGTGCGGCCAGGACAAAGCAGAGCCTCCATTCCCACCGCAGAAACGGCAGGATTCTGTAATTATGCGCGGAGTCCTTGACCCTGTCGTCGGATGTTACTACCCATGCTTGCAACTTGCCAGTCCATGTACAGAGTACGTGGGAGTAGAAATTAACCGGGTGTTTTTCTTACTATAATATTTAGCCATGGGCCGGGGGTGCGCATCGCGAGCCTGTTGCCCGGATGTGAATGGTGTCATCAAGTGGAATGTAGGATGGCAGTGGCTCAAAAAGGTGACGAGCACATTTGGGATTAGATTTGCAGAGTAAACACCCCAAAATATTTGATGCTTGGGTGACTCCACCACACGGACAGGTTGCTTGTGACGACCACCAAACCCTCCCGTTTGTTCATGTCCCATATGATACTGGTGGGTGTGGAGATATGTCCACCCACCAGCGACTAAAATCCGAAGGTTCCCACCCCCAATAATATTTTTAGGACCACACAGTGGCCAGTAGGGACAGAATCATAGAGCTGGTGATGTATGCAACCTTTTAGCTTGCTCAAAACACTCTCCTTCTCTTGACAAAGACAGGTGCGTCTGCAATTACATGCCATGAACAGAGCCAGAATTCATGTAGGAAGGGGGGGGCCCGCCCACTACCTGCACTAACGGATGGCGAGAGGGTGGCTGGCCAGGACTTGTGGTTTGTCCGGACGTGGGTATTTAAAATCTCTTGCAATGGACAAGAATGCATGATACATGAAAGATGGATGTCCGTTACTCTTCACATACTTGGTCCCTTTCTAACTCAAAAATGTGGCTGTGCCCACATGCCCCCCCTTGGGCTCATATCCTGGTGACAAATATCCAACCCAATTATTGATTAGCACCTTGTCTTAGATTGGAGTCTTATGATGAATCCCAGCAAAGCGATATGCTCACTGTGGAGGACCAGCACCGCAAACACCACACCCACCTCCCGGCTGTATAATTGGCAATACCCAGCAGGAGATTAGACTATAATAACTTGGGGGCACAGCGAATATATTATACAATACACATATGTGGGACAACTGGTGATGATGATAGAATTCCAGGAACATGTGATTTGTCATAGGGGGTTTAGCTGTCTGCATGATGATCCCTTGGAGGGGCAGTGCTTAGTAGGCCTACATAGATGTGTATATTATAAGGGGGTCTAGTTTCTCCTCCCTCTTTTTCTAATGCCGTCCTTTGTTGGCACTGTCTGGAGCATCTTCCCCGCACATACTCGTACTGCAATATTAGCTAATGGGACTGGGATTTGTTGGCATGCCCCGAACCCCACCACTATAATATTCTGGGTGGAAGTCTGTGAAGCGAATCTCCAATTCTTCTCGCCTCAAACGAGTTCGGATTGAGGAGTGTTCTGCTTTGCCCAGAGGAAGGCGCGGTGGCCCTCCGGGTGGATGTGAGCAGAGGATGATGCAACTCCCAAGGGATCGATGCCGCCTTCAGTTTCCTCTCTCTCTCTCTCTCTCTAGCTAGCAGGATTTCACAGGTGAATCATCCCCCCCCCCAAATCTCAAAGAACGCTCCTTCCTCTTCTGCTGGTTTTCCTCTTCTGCTGTTGTGCTCTCCCCTTCTCGTGAATCATCCATGATGGGGTTAATCGGGGTACTTGTCTCGTCGCCTTCTGTGCGGAGAAGATGGGACAGAAATCTGCACATCTAAATAGATTAACGTCACTTGGGAATGTGAAGGTGCTCTTCTCAGATTAAGGGTAGTTCCTGATGGAAATTGTAGAGCGTTTGGGCCACGTTCCTTTCTTCTCTGACGACTGCTTCACCAAGAGAGCTGTGAATTCTGCAATCTACGTTTCCTAGGAGACCAGGGTTCAGGATATTACAGGTCTTGCTGTGGTTGGGAGTCCCGTGACAGGCCATTCACTCCTCCTCCATCGTAGATTGGCATGACCTTCTTGGCAAATTCTTGGTTGCAGCTGGCTAGATTTCCTTCTCATGGGCGCAGCATCTTGTACCACTTCTTTTGCTGGTTCTCAGTCTCTCTCTTCCGAAGCATGTCTCATCAAAAGGAGAACCAAAATACTGATGTCCGAACTGCTCGCTAAAAGCGAGGTACTATTTTGTATGGGTATCCGATCCGGTAAACTTTAGACGTCTTGTTTCAACTGTGTCATCGGCATGAAAATACAAAGGGTGGTATCACTAAAAGCCTCCACTGTATGCTCAGAGCCAGTCGATTTGTCTGTCGCATAGTGGAAAGTTGTCTTTTTATCATACAAAACCTTCAACCTTTTTCTAGGTTCCTTCCGAAGTTAATTTGGCAGTTCATCTGTTGATTCAAGTGAAGACACATTTGTGCTTGGGCTGAATCCGCGCGTTGCTTTTAGATCCTCTTGAAGGGAGAGAGGCCACAGTGTTCTGTAAACCTTTATCCTCTTTTCTGTAGATTTCACTCTTCATCCATGATAGCTAGCGAGAAAAAAATGTAGTTTTGCTTGTTGGCAAAGAGAGCTGCTATAAAGAAGAGAACACCACAGAGGCCTGGACAAGAAGCCAAGTTTTGGTTGTCATCTGAACGCCAGATGAACTCCTTCCTCTGATGCACAATTATGAAACCCAAGGCAGAGAAGCTATGCTGAGAGTAAGAAACTCTTTCTGGGCTCAGCATTGTTAAGCTGCCTCGAGGCTTTCCTAAGTGTGTCACTAGGTTCTTCAACTTTTCTCCTGATGTGCTACTTCGACTGCATTGTTCTGTTCCCGGTTTCCCTTTCACTGGATTTTGCATCCGTAGCACGTTTACAAGGATTTTACCGTACATGTATGTTTCCTCTTTCATTAGCTAGTCTGAGTTTCTGGGTTCTCTCGTAATCTTTCAGAGGGAAAAGAAGTAGCAACTGGAACGATCTGCCCGGAGCAGGTGTACTCGGGGAAGCTTCTCACCTGTCTTCTTAATTTGGAGGTGCAGCCGGTACAAAATAATAGATAGATTTTGGCCGCAATGGATAGGTCCATGAAACAGTACGACAAGGAATACATGAAAACAGCCATACTGAAGCATGAACAAACGTTTAGAGAACAGGTAAGACAAAAGAGTACCGCGAAATCTGTATTCGTTGATCCACCAATCTTTGCTGCTCCCCAAGGTTCTCAAAATTTCTGACCTCTGTTCTACAAAGTGCAGGTCAGCGAACTCCACAGGCTCTACCGAGTTCAGAAAATGCTGATGAGGGACGTGAAAAGGAACTCGTTGAAACGGCCGGAGACGTATGGGCATCCGAACGATGGCGGCGTTGATAGATGGCACTCCGGGAACAACGGGAGCTCATTTCGCAGCCACGGAGCGCAGGAGAGGCCGAGGAGGGCCCTCGACCTGGAACGCCCGGCAGAGGAGTACATGGAAGACGACTGCGACAACACAACCTCGGAGTTGGAGGACGAGAACGAGATCGAGCTGACGCTGGCGACGGGAAGCCGTCGGAGGAAGAAGGAAGAGACCTCCTTGACGTCCGAGTCCGGCGCCAGCTTCTCTTCCTCCTCCACCGAGTCGGGTGGGGAGAACCTGAAGCTGCAGGACTGGGGAATGTTCCAATTCGCGGGCATGAACGGGAGCTTCCCTGGTGAGAAGAAGAGTGAGAAGAGCGGCGAGTTTAGTGTTGAGACCATGAGGCAGGATGCGCTAAAGCAGCCCCCCTGGCTCTTCCAGTGTTTGAGCCTGAACATGACATGAGAGACCTGCATGGATTTGCACTAGAAATCTATGTCCCCGTGCCGTTAGTAGAAATGAATAGCTTCTCGTGGACATTGCTGACTGTTCATCTGTTTTCATCGCTGCCATCGTAGCTCACAGTTCTCTGTTTTGTCCGGAAATGCCCTCTGGCTTTGCTTCTGAAGACACAGATTGATGGGTCCTCATGGAAGGAAACTGTCATCTATCGCCTTGATTTGTTCATAGAGAAAGCAGAATGACGGAGTTCTAATTCTGTCGTACGATTCGCAGTAGTTTCACACCCCCTACACCTTTTAAATTGCAGAGGATCGATCTTACGAGGTTGCAACTTCAGGTGTTCTCTTCGGAGCAGATGTATCTTCCTTGAATCCTTGCTTTGATTCTTCTGGCACCTGTCCATTAAGCTCTCTAAGACCTAGGATTACAGGGCCTTCTTAACTCAAGGTGACTGCTCTTCCATGAACCAATGTGAACTCGACCCATGATTCCTCCCATCCTGACATATATCACTCAAACAAAGAGCATATGCTTGCCATGTTTCTGATCTCAATCTCGTGTGGAAGATGATCCATCTTGTTCTTTACGTTCGGGTTCTTCTGTTGATTGGTTTGCCATAGGACAACTGCATCATCAGCTGAAACTTATTCATCATTATCTCGGAGGAGTATATAATATATTGGATGTTAGAACCTGATTGGATTAATGCAACCTAAGTTTGAATGACTACTAGCAATTTCTAACGAGAGTGACGGAATTCACAAGGAAAAATATGACACGAAGCATCATACTACAGACCTCTGCTTTTGGACATGCCAACTATATATTCACATGACCTGCCAGTATAGTGTCATATCTCCCTCTTTTCTTTTCTTTTTTCGCAGGAAGTATAGTGTCATATCTTGTAACATGTACTCTCTTTTTTTTTTTTTTGACAAGGTTGTAACATGTACTTGCAATCGGCTGAAGACATGGACCTTGAATTCTGGACAGAAAAGGTCTCTAGCAAGGGTAGTACCGCGGTGGAATTTATGTAGCATAGGTGCCAATGTGCATAACGCTGCATCTATGATTCTATTTTTGGAGCTCATCTGTGGAGAGGCTCACTAAGGACCAGATACTTGTTGGGCTTTCTGAATTATATGGGACCTTAGACATGTTACAGTTTTAAGGGTGCAATGCCGTCTAAAGAGTAGCCTCTTTTTCTTTCAGCTTGATGAAGTCGTGCCAAATAGAATAGATCTTAGTGGGCCGACCTCTGATTGGCCGGAGGTTGGAGCCCTAACATTGAGATGAGAGAGACGGAACGCGGATCCGTTTGTCCTTAGAGTCAACATGACTTGTAAGGAAATTGGTCTTGAGAAAAAAATTTCAAAGATAATTTTCCAACGATCAAATAGTAAGTTGTCTTTCTTTGAAGGTGATTAGAAGACTTAAAGAGTTGTGGCAGCCGATAAGAGATTAAACTCCCTTTGGTGCCTTCTTCCCTCCTTCTCTACACTAGTCAGACTTGGGTCAGGCCCATGGATGGTATTGGACCCGGTATGGAGGGCCTCCTATGTGGAAAGTTAGGTCTAGTTTGATGTGTTTGGTTGGGCACACAATCTGTGCTGAGGAGGAAAACAATGCATGGATGGGTGACGACAAAACTAGTGATAGGTGTATGAAGGGTGATTTTAAGCATCTAGGTTGATGTAACACAGTTTGGAGTTGGCGTAAAGGACAAAGAAGAACAATGTTTGATGCTACTTGTCTTTTACTTTTGCTCGTCAAACTCAAAAACTAGATAATAAACCTCGATCAGTCATACCGCATGTTGCTATCAGTAGGTGAATCCTATGTCGTACCTGGCTGTAATTTATCAGGATTAGCTGAACTTTAGATTATGATTGTTGGTACGCTGCTGAGCGGTATATAATAGTAAATATGTCATGTCAATATATATATATATACATACATATATAGAAAGAGAGAAATATTATGATACGATAGGATTTCTTGATACGGCCCCGTCATAATATAATCCAAATTTTTGGATTCAAATTTAAGAACCGTTCTGACAATCAGTACTAAGACACTGAGAATCTGAACATCGAGCACCATAACATCAAACATCCGAATATTTGTTGTCAAAATAATCTTGAATTTAAATCTAGAGACCCACATTATATTATGACTGGGCCGTACCAAGAATTCTCGCCGTACTATAATATTTCTATATATACATATAAATAAATATTATCATACGGCGGGACTTTTGGGTACGACCCCGCTGTATCATCAGTGCAGACTGTTGAATTTTAATCCAACAGTCTTTCTATATTTATCGAGCAGCACCGAGCACCAAGCAGTATCGAACACCAAACAAAGAACATTCCGAACATCCGAACACCGAGCACGGATGTGCGGTAGCGCTCCGTCATTGGATTGAAATCCAACAACCCGTACTATGCTACGGCGGGGCCGTATCAAAAGATTCTCTCTCTCTCTCTCTCTCTCTATATATATATATATATATATATATATAATATATATATATATATATATATATTGCTATGATACGTCGGGGTCTTTGGGTACGGCCCCGCCGTATCATCAGTGCAGACCGTTGGATTTTAATCTAACAGTCTCTTTATATTCACCGAGTAGCACCAAACAGCACCGAACATCGAGTAAAGAGCATTCCAAACATCGAACACGTACGGATGTGCTGTAGCACTCCACCGTTGAATTGAAATCCAATGATCCATGCTATGCTACGGTGGGGCATCAAAAGGCCCCGCCGCACCATAGCACCAGTTATTGTAGGATTTCAATAGACCGTACTCAAGTGAAGCTCGGGAAAATTTAGATCTAGCAAAAGAGCTAGGAGGGAAAACAAAGGAGTTGTTGGTATTGCATGAGTGATTAAATTCATGGGAGTTTTCTTATGGAGCTAGGACAAATATTGAGGTATGAATGAAAGAATAAGGTTATGAGAGGATTTCAAGTTGGATTGAGATTAGGTAAGGATGGAGGTCAGCATATGAATTCTTTTTACACAAGAGGAGGATATCCCTTCACCACCTAATGAAAGTATGTGAAGAAGACTTCTAATATGGGGAGTTATGGGCCATGGAGAGGAGGTCGAATCCGAGCCCCCTTTTGACCAATCTCCTAGTCAGCAAGGCTAGTCACGGCAAGGCAATCCACACTTCTACTCATTGGTCCCCAAGGCCTAAGCCATACCCCTATAAAGCTTAGTGCTGAGGTGCTAGCGTGGGTAGTCCAGCCTATATGGATGTCCTCAATCACACGTCTCGAGTGGCCTCTCGTCACTTGTCAACTCCATTTTAGATTAATCTCATATCGAAAGATTTATTAACCAAACGGTGGTGTTCACCATATAACTAGTTTTTGGTAACCCCCCTTCCATAGCCTTGCAAGCCCAACTTGAGGAGAGACGCCCAAGCGTCACTACAATAGTTCGGATTTGACCGGCGGCATTTGAGATTGATGTCACAAACGGCAGTTTTATGTGAATCGGCCGATTTCAGGAGTCTAACACAAATGCATGCAGCTACGTCATGATGGGTTTCAAAACTCAATTTTCATTTGAATGAACTTGGATGCATGGTTAATCGGATAAATCTTATCATTAGTTGACGTACATGTAAGACTTGCGCGTCGGTCAATCGACAGAAATGATCGAATAAATTATTTGTCCGATTATTTGATCACCTAATATTTCTCTTTTCATTTGGGTTAGTAGGGCCGGTATATTAAAGGAGATCAGATTTTACAGTATTGCTCTCCAAATCTTCTCCAGCAACGTATTAAAAATTACGTAAATTACGTAAAAATGACGTCTTTCTCAAGACATATTGGAGATTAACTTTGAAAATTGGTATATTAAAGGAGATCAGATTTTACTGTATTAATTACCCTCCAAACCTTCTCCAGCAAAGTATTCAAAATCATCACGCAAACATGACGTCTTTCTCAGGACATATTGGAGATTAACTGTGAAAATTGTGTTGCATTGCTTATAAAGCGATATGAAACCCACTTTTGAAGAGAGAGAGAAATATTTTTTCTTCATCTTTCACATCAGCGCTCAAAATATTTTCACCTAATCTTAAATAATTTGTTGGTATTTGAAAGAGAAATACTAATTACTTGACCACCCGAATAACTAGTCAAAGTGGAACAATCGCATGTGATTGGATGAGGAGGGCCCACACTTGAGCACGCAGTGGCCCCCCCCCCTGCATCCGACCAATCAAGTTGGGTGTGTTGCCGTTCCACGTCATGTGAGTTATTCGGGTGGCCAAATAACTAGTATTTCTCCATTTAAAAATGTTTTGAGATGTGTTAGAGATTTTTTTCTTCCTAAAATCGGTTCAAAAGACACTTCCAAACGGCACACGCTTCCAAACGGCAAGATACATTGAGCTCCCTAATGACCTTTTCAAGAACTTGTCACCTTCACATTGGCTAGCTAGGGGCATATATAGCTTCTCGTGCCCATCTCGTTGATGGTATGATCACACACCTCGGATCAACTTCTATTACCACCGGTCCATAAAACACATCCATCCTCTCATGATACAATCATAAAGTAATTAAAATACCTTCATCCTTTGATGATACAACCATAAAATAATTCATTTAACCCTAAATAACATTAATTGTAGACCATTCAATAGATTGTGGTGTGACCAAATCATGAAAAAAGTAATATTTGTTACGAATATATGTTGTACTTCACATTGCAAATTCAATCTATCACTAGTCCACGTTGATGTAAGTAACATATGAAGTGAGTTAAGTGCGAGCTCCACCTCCAAAAAGGCATAATAGAGTCCAGGTATAAAATTGGTCTCATACTTGGGCGTCCCAGACACAGGACCGATCCCTTGTTTGGGGCGAGTAAAAGTTTTATCCGGCCAGTAGATATAACATATTTTTCTCTTTTTGCAAGGTAGGTGTGGAGGCATTTTCCTTGTTTGGGCCGGAGCGGATCAGGCCTAACACTTGTGTAAGAGAGATGACGGTCGCCGGTAGCGGACGAAGGATCCTGCAATCACTAGAAAGGGTGAAGGGGGCCCGATGAAGACCGGGGAAAACCCTCTGATGCCTAAGTCAGTACGAGGCTTGCAAGGCAGGGGGTTTTTGAGTGTAAGAGTGTGTTCGCGTGAGAGAGAACGTACCCGTGCATGGTCTTGTACATGTACTTTTATAGACGTAGATGCTGAGGCAGACGTGCGTAACGTTGGTAGATCGTGCCTGGAAAGGCGCCTTGATGGGCGCGCATAACGGGAGGAGTTATGCGCTCAGATGTCCGTTGGGATGCCAGGCAGTTAACGCACCTCTTGATGATGGGGCGCGTGGCCTGGGGCGGTTATAACCGTCGTGAGGACACGAAGAGCTGTTCGGCAACCTCCGGACAAGATCACCGAGCAGGTGACCCGCGTGGGGATCGAACGTGCTGTTCGGGAGCATCCGTGGTTGTTCGGTATGAAAGGACTGATGACCTGTTCGGTAATACGCTGCTGCGGAGCTTGGCGAAGTCCGATCACGGGGGTTATACTTTGGAGGCCTCTGAACCGCCCTGATGAGGGCGTGGCATCTTGAAATGGGGCCACGTCTGTTGACAGGACATGAGAGGGCCGTAACGGGCCATCATGAGCCTAGGTGGCCAGATTTGGCCACCACACTTGCCCCCACGCTCTCGAGTGCTCGTAACGCGAGCACTTCGAGGACGTCGCTTCCGCATTAATGCGATGGCCCGTTGAAGGGGGCTATGTGGTGCCGTCGCCTGGAGTCCTGTCAAACGGCTAACCCATCATGATGGGTGCGAGGTCGTGTCGAGCCAGGAGCGTCGCCGTTGCGTTCGAGCGGCCGCCACCGGTGCGATCGAGGAGGAGATTTCGGAAGCTGGAAGGAGAGGCATTTTTGGGACCTGCTTCGAATTCCGCGCCCCTCCTTCTTTATGAAAAGAAAGGAGGGGGCGAAGGCGGGAGCCACGCCTTCGAAAACCCTTCTTGTGGTCAGGCCGCAGGCTTCCTTCCTCCCCAAGCTTCCTTCCTTCTTCGTTTGAGAGATTTTCTCGCCCCCCTTGGGTGATCGTCTTCTTCCTCGTGCTCCCTCCTGCTTGCCGCTCTCCTCTACATCGGACAACGATGACAGGAAAAGGGAAGGCGGTCGCGGCTGCCGGAGCGAGCGAGGTCACCGTTGCGGCGTCCAGCGGGCCACGATGCCGCCATTACAGTGGGCTTCGTGAGCGCTTCAGAATCGGTGATGAGTATGAGATCATCGATGCAAAGGAAGGGGAGTCGTTCCTGGTGAACAAACCAGGTTGTCTCCTCCTCTCCGTAGACCACCTGGAGGCGGGCTTCCGGCTACCGCTGCCGGAAGTGGCGAAGGCGCTTCTCAACTGCTAGGGCGTCTCGCCAATACAGTTGACGCCCAACACATGGAGGTACATATGTATCTTTGGCGTCATCTGCAAGATCAAGGAGATCCGGGGCTCGGCGGATGTATTCCGAGCTCACTTCAAGCTGTCTGCTTCTCGGTCGTCAGGAAGGATATCTACTATGCGAAGCACCGAGCAGACAGGATGCACATACAGCTGTCCAACAAATACTCCAACAACAAGGGTTGGATGGACAGGTTGTTCTTCGTGCGCCAACGGGGTGGTGCAGAGTGGGGATTCCCCACTGTATCCGTTCGGCACGGAAGGAGAGCTTCCGAAGCTGATCCAAGACGAGGCGAGGGCCTCGGACAGTTTCTCCGAGCAGGTGTTAGGAATGGAGAAGCTATGTGACCGAGTTCTTGCTCGTCAAGCATGGCCTGAGCAAACCGTGGAGTAAGTATACGGACTCTGGTCGTTTACTGCTGGTTTGGTGACCTTGCTCTAACTCTTCTTCTTCTTCTTCTTTTGTGTGTAGCTGCCGCGGAGCTGGAGGCTGGGAGGGATCTGGAGGCGAACAAAGATTTCACCGAACAGATCCCTATTCTGGGGCACATGGTGTACGAGGACGATGACGTTGCGGCCGTTGTTCGGGTTCCCTCTGCCGTCAGGGTTGGTGTTGCAGTAACAACGGCGCTTGTTGCTCCTTCGTCTACCCAGGAGCGCCCAGAAAAGGCACGGGTCCCTGAAAAGGGGCCCGGAAGAATTCGCCTGAAGAAGAAGGCCACCAAGGAGGTGGTTTCGGCTGGAGCTCGGACTCCACCGGAGAAGGGCGACGGGACGACTCGTCCTTCCACCTCTATGAAGAAGAGGCCAGTGCTGTTCGATGAGGGCGCGGAGGATGCAGAACAACTCCATGCTCGGAAGAAGAAGAGGATGGTCCAAGCTGCTCCTCAACACGACGAGGAGGGGACTGAACAGGAAGTGGAAGAGGCGCAGTTGCTGCTGCGCAAGAAACGTAAGGCCGTGGAGTCGGCCGATCAGGGAGCACCGCGGATGTCCTCCGTGGTGCATCCAGAAGTCGTGCAGAGGATGGCGACCGAACTGGGGCTTGTCGTCGTGAGCGATGGGTCGGAAAGTCCGGCCAGGGAAGAGGCGAGGGGCTCCACCAGATCAAAGGATAGGGAGCACTTGGATGCTTCCAATACTGGTGGTGCCGAGCACGGTGCCACCAACAACACTGCAGAAGCTTCTACCTGGAGGAGCGGAGAAGTTGCGGCGTCTTCTGCTCGGGGGGAGGAGGGCCCTCCGATCATCGAAGCGCCGGGGATGGTCGCCACAACAACCGCCGTTGCTGGGGAGGTTGAGCGGGTCTTCACCCCGAAGAACGCCAGAACCGAGGAGGACGCCGGTGCGACGGAGGTTTCCGCCACCGGTGGGATGCTGGCGAGCAGCGTGGTGGCTCCGGTGCCACACGCAACTCTGTCCGAAGGACAGGAAGTGGTTCCTGCTGCAAGGGCCACTGAAGAAGCGGCCGCGACGACGGGGGCTGCTGAGGAGATTGCTGCTACCACTGGGGGCACCCTGCCCCCCATGCCCCCCACCGAGGTGGTTGCTAATGTAATTGCAACTGCCAAGGTAGTTGAAGGTGCTGGAGGGGAGGCAGCGGAAGTTGGGGGCGGTGTTCGGGCTGAAGAGTCCGATGACGACCGGATGCCCCTTAGAGAAGTGCTGCTGAAGAGGCTTCCCGAGGACCCCTCAGTAGCAGCGTTGGAGGCGACACTTCACCGTATGGAAAACGCGCCAAGGGAGCTGCCCACGATCCCCACCGCTTCCCATCTCGACCAGTTGGCGAGATGCCTGGATCTTCCCTCCGAGCATACTCCGGAGAGACCAGTGGAAGGTTACCACCCGGAGGTCCAAGGGGAAGACGGCTTGAGCGACGTCGACCTGGAGGCTCTTGCGGACGGGGTGTCCAAGTTGCTGGGTATTCTGAAGGCTCTGGCTGTTCGGGGCCAGAGACAGAAGTATCTCTATGAGGCGCAGGCGGCTTTCTGCGAGGACCTCTCAGCGAGACATAAGGCTCGCGAGGCGACGCTGGAGGAGGAGGTGAAGAACCTCAAAGCCGCCCTCCAGGCTTCGGAGCTGGATGCTATCTTGGCACGGGCCGAGAAGGACGCCCTAGCCAAGGTGGTAGCAGATGCGGGGGTCCGTGCCGTTGCTGAATACAAGGCCGGGCCGGAATACAAGGAAGATCTGGAGCAGTATGGGGCCCGCTGCTACAGAGTGGGTCTCAACGCTGGGAAGGACCTCGGGGAGCGGCTATCTTGGGTTGAACGCGCCCGGGAGGCCTTTGAGGCCGCCGTTCGGGAGTGCCGGCATCGCACCCATGACGCTCGTTTAGATGGTGTGCGCTTCGCACAATTCCAGTCTGGGCGGATGCCTTCTTCGGGTGAAGATGCTGGCCCTTCCGAACAAGCTCCTTAATCTCCCCGCTCCATGCCCTTCTTGTATTTCCCTTTTGTAATCGTGGTCCAAGGGACCTGCTTGTAAGAAAAGATCAGTAAATGAAGATTTCCCTTTCTATCCTTTGACTACGGCGTCTCTTTTTCTATCTCCTCCCTTTCGTCTTTGTTCCTGCTCGGATGGAAATCCGTCGGTTTTATAAGTGTTGCATGTACAGCGCAGATCATTGGGAACCGAAAAGGAGGTTCCGATCAGGGGTGTATGCTAAGCGCTTGTGTAACCATAGGAACAGGGAGAAGAGAAGTAGGATGCTGAACAAAGACTTTTATAAATGGTAAGCCTTGAGGTTAGATACATGCCAAGTCCTGGGTATGGCTTCGCCACTAGGGGTAGTTAGCTTATATGAGCCTTTCCAAGGACATGGGTGACCTGATAAGGTCCTTCCCATTTGATGGCAAGTTTGCCGACTGCTCTTCAGGGATCCGAAGTCGAACAGCGGCGCAAAACCAAATCTCCCATGTGAACCGCCTTTCCCGAACTTGCGCATATAATACTGTGCGAGCCGTTGCTGATAAGAAACAAGGCGAATGTTGGCGTCGTTTTGTCGTTCGCCAAGCATGTCCAAGTTCTCCCGAAGAGCACGGTTATTGGCGGCTTCATCGAAGTGAGTTGTTCGAATGGTGGGCAGAGCTACTTCCAGAGGCACAACAGCTTCTGAGCCATAAGCCAAATGGAAGGGTGTTTCTCCCGTGGCTACTCGAGCCGTTGTTCGGTGGCACCAAAGAACATTAGGGAGCTCGTCAATCCATGACCCTCCTGTAGCCTCCACTCTTGTGCGGATCCCGTGCAGCAGTGTTCGGTTGGCATTTTCTACCAAGCCGTTGGCCTGGGGATGCGCCACGGAGGTGAAGTGGTTGTAGATTCCGAGCTCGGCACATTTCTGTTTAAAGAAGGTGATGTCGAACTGCTTCCCGTTGTCGGAGGTGATCACTCTTGGGACGCCAAACCTGCAGAGGAGGTTCTTCCAAACGAACTTCCACGCGGCTTGTTCGGTGATCGTGGCAACAGGTTCGGCTTCGATCCACTTGGTGAAGTAATCGATGGCCACGAACAGAAACTTCTTCCGACCTTGGGCCTCTGGGAAGGGACCCAAGATGTCAATGCCCCATCTGGCAAAAGGGCGCGGCTCGAACAGGCTATGAAGTTGTTCGGCGGGTTGCTTGATGAGCTGTCCGAACTTCTGGCATTCCGGGCATTTCCTGACGAAGGACATGCAATCCTTCTGAAGAGAAGGCCACCAAAACCCAGCTCGGATGAGGCTGCGTGCTAACGTTCTGCCCCCCAGGTGGCTTCCGCACAACCCCTCATGGACCTCTTCGGTGGCCGCAAGGGCCTCCTCAGGGCTGAGGCAACGTAGAAGAGGTCTCGAAAGGGACCGTCGGTACAGTTTGCCTTCTACGAGGGCGAAGTGCTGAGCACACATCCTGATTTTCCGAGCTTCGCTCTGTTCGGGTGGAAGCTCACCCCGAAGTAAGTATGCCAAGAGAGAGTCCATCCAGCTTAGAGTTGGCGGGCCCGTCTCTATGGCTGCGACGTCTACTTCAGTGCTCGGCGAGGCGAGGTCTTCAATAAACACGGAGCGGGAAGGGGCGATGTCACATGAGGATGCCAGCTTGGCCAGTGCATCTGCTCGCGCGTTCTGCTCCCGTGGGACATGTATGACTTCGAAGTATAGGAGGCCCTCTGCTTGGCTCTTGACCCGTTGAAGGTATTGAGCCATGCGGGGTTCCCTTGCTCCGAACCGCCCGCTTACCTGGCTGGCAACCAATTGGGAGTCACTGAAGACCCTAAGCCGAAGGGCTCCGAGGTGCCTAGCCATGCGGATATCGGACAGCAAAGCTTCGTACTCAGCCACGTTGTTGGAGGCCGAAAAACGGAATCGGAGGGCGTATTGGAACTCTAATCCCTCCGGGGAGGTGAGGACCAGGCCCGCTTTGCTCCCTGTAACGCAAGAGGATCCGTCGACATAGAGTTCCCATGGGGGTTCGTCCGCCAACGGTGGATCCTGCTCGGTAGGGAGAGTACATTCCGCAACGAAGTCTGCCAATGCTTGCGCTTTGACTGCTGTCCTAGGGCAAAAGCTGATGTCGAACTCACCAAGCTCTATTGCCCATTTGATAGCCTGCAGAAGCCTCCGGCCGCTGAAGGATGGATTTCAGCGGCTGATCGGTTAGAACCGTAACGGAGTGGGCCTGAAAATAGGGCCTAAGCTTCCGGGCAGCTGTGAAAGAGCACAAGGGCGAGTTTTTCTGCTCGAGGGTACCTCCTTTCAGCTTCTTGGAGGACCCTGCTGATGTAATACACTGGATGCTGCGCCGCTCCTTCTTCTCTGATCAAGACTGCGCTGATGGAGTGTTCGGTAACCGAAAGATACACAAACAAAGGTTCCCCGAGCACAGGCTTTGAGAGAACAGGAGGGGCTGCCAAATACGCCTTCAGCTCGGTGAAGGCGGCCTCGCACTCCTCAGTCCACCGTACTTGCCCCCCTTGCTTCGAGGCGCTTTTAGGGCCTCAGAGCAACTTGAAGAAGTTAAAACTTCTTTCTGCTGCTCGGGACATGAACCGGTTCAGTGCCGCAAGACCCCCCGTCAGACGTTGGACGTCGCGCACTGTCTTCGGACTACTCATCTCAAGCACGGCTTGGATTTTCTCCGGGTTTGCCTCTATTCCTCTGTTTGACACGAGGAAACCGAGGAACTTGCCCGAACGAACACCAAACGCGCACTTGGCAGGGTTGAGTTTCATATTGTACTTTCGCAGAGTTGCGAAAGTTTCCTAGAGGTCGGAGATGTGGTCAATGCTCGGAAGCATCTTGACCAGCATGTCATCAACGTAAACCTCCATGTTGCGCCCAATCTGCTGCTCGAACATTTTATTGACCAGCCGCTGGTAGGTTGCGCCAGCGTTCTTCAGACCGAAAGGCATTCTGGTGGAAACAATACAACCCCAGGTCTGTAACAAACGTCATGGCGTCTTGATCCGGAGGATGCATACGATCTGGTGATAACCAGAGTAGGCGTCCAGAAAGCTGAGAAGCTCGTGACCGGAGGTAGCGTCCACCAGCTGATCAATGCGCGGCAGGGGGAAGTTATCTTTGGGCGTTGCTTTATTGAGATCCTTGTAGTCAACGCACACGCGCCATTTACCATGGTTTGCGTACGAGGACCACATTGGAGATCCATCTGGGTATTGGGCTTCTCGGAGGGCCCAACAGTTCGGATTTTGACAACGTGATCCCGAATCACGGTCTGCCGTTCTCGGTTCAACAGATCGCCTCCTCTGTTGAACTGGTGGAATCCGGGGATCCAGACGGAGGTGATGAACCATTACTTCCGGGGGAATGCCCGGAAGCTCGTCGTCAGACCAGACGAACACGTCCAAATTGGCCAGCAGAAAGGCTGTGTAGCGTTGCTGCTCGGCCTCTGTCAACAAGGCACCAATGTATAAGACGTGCTCGGGGTCATCGTCTACCTGGATGGGGATTAAGTCTTCAGCGGGCGTTCCTCGGCTGGTGGAGGGCTGATCGGTCGTTGGCGAGGCCGGATCTGCGAGTGGTTGCTTGTCCCTTAAAGAGAGGACATAGCAACGGCGAGTCTCGCGCTGACACCCGAGCACTTCGCTGACTCCGCTCGGGGTCGGGAACTTCATCTTCTGATGGAGTGACGAAGGTACGCTTTGATGCGCCCGATCAGACCTCTGCGAGGATGGCGTTGTATCCAGGCATGTTGTTGATGACCAAGAAATCAACAACCTTGGTCAGACCCTGGAGCCGTCCCTAAAGTGATCGGGAGGCGAACTCTTCTCATGGGCTGCACCGAAACTCCCGAAAAGCCGAACAGAGGCGAGTTTACGGGGCGAGTTGATCAGTTTTCAGGCCCATGAGGACAAAACAATCGTAAGCCAAGACATCGGGGGCGCTTCCATTATCCACCAAAATCCGGCGCACATTACAATGATTGATGGTGGCCGAAATGACCAACGCATCAGCGTGTGGGGTTGTAACCCCTACAAGGTCTTCGTCCGAGAAGGTTATGGCCTCCTCGGGCTGTGCGCATGCAGGACTGGTGGGATATGGAGTCGGCCGAGGTGCCGAAGGCCTATCTACAACGTGCACTCGCCTTGCGTAATCGTGTCGGCTTCGAGTGGTTTCTCCGCCTGCGCCGAAGCCTCTCGCGATCACATTGATCTCCTGCCCATTGGGCTCATTGTTGATCGGCTACTCGGGAGTCCGCTCTCGGCGTCTGGGGCGCTCTTCATTCCGGCGCACGAACCGTCCCAGGTAGCCGCGCTTGATAAGGTCTTCAATTTCGTCCTTAAGCTGGCGGCACTCGGATGTGTCATGGCCGTGGTCACGATGAAAGCGACAGTACTTGTTTTGGTCGTGCCTCCGGGGGTCGGAGCGCATCCTCTGTGGCCACCGAACATATGCTTCGTTCCTGATCTCCGCCAGAATCTGTTCGAGTGCCACAGTAAGGGGGGTGTAGTTGGTGAAGGGGCGCGGATGGCGCAGAGAGTCACCGTTGCTTCGTCCTTTCTTCCGATCACGGTCAGAGCCGTTATCGGAACCCCCTGCTCCGCCCTACCTGCTGCCAGACTCTCCTCGCAGGCCGCATGGCGTTGCGCGATGGAGAGTAGCTCGGCGAGGGTGGCGGGCTGCTGGACGCCAAGGGTCCTCTGCAAGAAGCCGTCGCGAGTGCCCTGGATGAGGGCACTGGTTGCCAGAGGGACGTCCAAATGCGAGATGCAAAGCGCCTCTGTTCGGAACCTTTTGACAAAGTCCCAGAGCGCTTCGCCCTTCTTCTGGCGTACAGCCAGGAGGGAAGCCGCCGTTCGCGGCTGTGACCTTCCACCAAGGAAGTTGTCCCGAAAGGACTTCTTCAGTTGGCGGAAGGAGAAGATGGAGCCTGCCGGAAGGGTCTCGAACTAGGCCCTGGCAGTCTCCTTGAGGGTTGCAGGGAAGGCCCTGCACTTGGCCGCATCTAATGCTCCGTGGAACACCGTGTGCGACTCAAAGCCGTGGATGTGGTCGGCCGGATCAGTGGTGCCGTCGTAGGGTGCGATGGTGGGCAGAGGGAGCTTGGGAGAGACCCGAGCTTCCAGGATCTCCTTACTAAAAGGGGAGCGGAAGTCCAGGTCATCATCTGCCGGAGCTTTTCCTTCCGCGCACTGAACCATCGCGTCCACGCGGCGCTCGAGGTCAACCACTCGTCGCAGGCGCCTGGCGAGCTCCTGTTCGAAATTGGCGGGGCCCCTCGTCCGGACTCGTGGGAGTTGGCTCCCACAACCGATCGCGGCGGAGGGGGGAGACAACAGAGCGACGGGGGACTCGCCCGCGGCGCTCTGGCGCCCGCTCCTCGGACGGGGCTCGGTGCGACGACGCGCGATTGGTCTGCTGCTGCTCCTGAGGCGCCGGGAGGATGCGAGAACGCCGATGTGACGACTCCGCCTACCGCTCTCGTGGCAGGGGAACCGCCGGAGCTGGTGGTCCAACCAGCTGAGCCTGCAGGGCAAGGCAGACACCCGTTAGCTGCTGCATCTGCCCCCGAAGTTCGGCTACTTCCAGGGCAGTTGCCGGTGCGGCGGCCACTGGCGCAGGGAATCGTTGTTAGCGCCAGCAGGGGCGATGTCGACGTCGACGGGAGGGGATCGCCGGAGAGTGTCCGCTCGTGACTGACGAGATCTCGTCGCCCTACTCCCCACGTTCTGGTAAGAGGTTCGTCCGCGAGCCATGGCTACGTCCTTCCCACAGACGGCGCCAAAAGTGTGGAGGCCTTTTCCTTGTTTGGGCCGGAGCGGATCAGGCCTAACACTTGTGTAAGGGAGATGACGGTCGCCGGTAGCGGACGAAGGATCCTGCAATCACCAGAAAGGGTCAAGGGGGCCCGGTTAAGACTGAGGAAAACCCTCCAATGCCTAAGTCAGTACGAGGCTTGCAAGGCAGGGGGTTTTTTAGTGTAAGAGTGTGTTCGCGTGAGAGAGAACGTACCCGTGCATGGTCCTGTACCTGTACTTTTATAGGCGTAGGTGCTGAGGCAGACGTGCGTAACGTTGGTAGATCGTGCCTGGAAAGGCGCCTTGATGGGCGCGCATAACGGGAGGAGTTATGCACTCAGATGTCCGTTGGGATGCCAGGTAGTTAACGCACCTCTTGATGATGGGGCGCGTGGCCTGGGGCGGTTATAACCGCCGTGAGGACAAGAAGAGTTGTTCGGCAACCTCCGGACAAGATCACGAGCAGGTGACCCGCGTGGGGATCGAAGTGCTGTTCGGGAGCATCATGGTTGTTCGGTATGAAAAGACCGATAACCTGTTCGGTAATACGCTGCTGCGGAGCTTGGCGAAGTCCGATCACGGGGGTTATACCTGGAGCCTCTGAACCGCCCTGATGAGGGCGTGGCATCTTGAAATGGGGCCACATCTGTTGACAGGACATGAGAGGCCGTAACGGGCCATCATGAGCCTAGGTGGCCAGATTTGGCCACCACAGTAGGATATGAGTATGCAAGAGGACCCCGTTGGGTCGATCGGTTAGAACTCTTGCGTAAAAATAAGAGGTCCGAGTTCGATTCTGGGGGGGGTTACCTGATTTACATGCAATCCTCGAGGTGTGTAGATCCGAGATTTTTCGGTCAAGTGGGGTAAGGGCAATACGGGTACACGGAAAGTAGGAGCTGCCAAGTCTTGACCGGAGTTCACGAACACCAATCTCTGAGCCCACAAAACCACACGGGGCGGGATTTCCTCGTTACCAAAAAAAAGGATATGAGTATGTTGTGAGTTAGGTGACTGTTGAATTAACTGATCACTATCTTTCACATCATGTAAACTAGTTTTAAAAAAAAACACTATGCATGTGTAGTATATTCATGGATGTAGTATAATTTAAAAAATAAATAAGAAAGATAATTCTACATATTTAAAAAAATAAATAAGAAAAGATAACTTTTTATTTGGAATAGTTTTCTCTAAGTAAATTTAAAATATATTTTAACAATATATATATTTAAAATTAAATTGTAAAACTTTGTCTCACACCAATCACAGTTAACAAAGACTTCAATTTCAAAAGACAACTCCCATAAGAGCTAAATGACATGTGTGGATATAAATCTTAAAATTAAAAATTATCATAGTTAGATTTCATGAAGGCAATTCTGCTAAGAGTAAATAATATATACTTACTATATTTTATTGGGATAAGATATATGGGCCAGAATATGCATTCAAATAAAAGAGAATATCTAATTTGATAAAAAAAAAGTTAAAAAGCTAATTATCGTGCTCAACTCTCAAAGTATTTCATTTTATGTTATTTAAACTATTTTCAATATTGTAATTATTTTACCTAATTTTTTTCTCTTCATTCTAATTAATTAGAAGAAGATTATGATCACCAAAATAAAAAATTTATTTTGGCACATGCTATCTATATGATACAAATCTTTGATTGATCAACAAATGTTATCTTTTATGTGGCTAATAAGTAATAACTTTTCTGATAATAAGATATCTATGCATCATATTTGATTCTTTGTGCATGTGATGGTTATTTTGATAACCTAGAAAAATATAATATACTTATAAATGTAACACTTGAAATGTAATTTTTTTATAAAATAGATAATTCTTACGTCACGTAGAAACCTTTGAAGTTTATCGTTCTCAACTGTTTTCATAATATAATCTAATATTTTATAACAATCAAATATATATATATATATATACACATATATATGATATAGTCTTTTTTTGACAAATATATATATGCACTATATTGTATATATAATATAGTCACGTAGACAAGCTAAAGCATGTTAATTACATTCTAGGTAAATATAAAAAGATTCAAAAAAATTGTATATTGATTTTGAGTAAGAAGTAATTGACTACTATTAATAATTAATTTTTTTAGTACACTTCAAAATAAAAATGAAAGAATGAACTCAAATAAAAGAATGTATCCTATATTATTAAGCAACATGCTTGGCGGAAAAAGAAACTGTAAATATGTAAATATGTATTGTTAAGGATTCTCTAGTTTACATATAGAAATAAGTTCCTAAAAGAGATAAAAGACATATTGATATGAAATTCAATATCAAGCTAAATAACCAACTAAATATGTATTCCATACGTAATGATGTCCATTACAGTACTAAAAACACAAGATGCTAACATAAATATCTGTTTAAGATATGGTGAAACCGAAATAAATATATTGGGGTATATATAAACAAGGTGACAGCTGCAGTTTCTTCTTAAATACCAAGAGGCTTATCTCTCGTAGAGAAGAGAATTCATAAAGAAACGGATGTGCCATGGATTGCCTCTATTGTGTAGGAGAACAAGTTTTGTAATTAATGTGGATGCATTCATGTGAGAGTGGGCATCTGCCTAAGGTCACAAGTGTAATGTAGCGCGTTTTTCGGATCTTCGTGGATTGTCGTTTAGTGGTAGTTCGGATCTGCGTTTGCTGGCTTTGATATGGTGCTCATGATCAATGTGGGGTCATTGGGCCTTGGTCGAGGTTTCTGCACGTTGTGTGGAGCTTAGTGGGCCGGCAAGTTAGGCCCGTAGCACCCGTTGGTTCACTGGATGTGAACGCGACGGGAGTGTGGGTCGCATTTTGAACGCGACGGCCCTAGTGGTCGCATTCTTGTTGCCGCTATTTGGGTCGACGTTTGCATGCGCACCGCGTGTCGCGCACGGGGCGAGGCTTGCTGACGTCGGGAATGGGAAGGCGACGCCCTAGTCCGTCACGACAAGGTCGCGACTGGGAGGTACGTCGCGATCCCAACTGCTGTACGTTTTTAAAGAAGCTTGGCCGAACAGAGCTTTTACAAGCTCTGCTCGACCAGGGAAGGAGCTGCTGCGGTTCTTCGGGTGATCCGACATTTCAGCGTGGTTTTCGACGCGCTCTCAATGCGAGGACGTTGCATGGAGCGGGGGAGACGTCGTGTCGTAGCCGGGTTGCGTGTTCTTCGGGGAGGTAGGGAGATTCCACCATGTTTGATTGCGTAGATTGCATGTGGTGCGTGTTCGATTGGTTTAATGCTTTAAGAACAATAGATAGCATGTTAGGTTATACATTAAAGCATGAAAAATGGAAATTAAAGGTGGTTTGTGTGGTTTGGGGGGAAATCCGGAGATGGGTTCCCGGATTAGGGTTTCGTCTGTGAAGGCGACGGACCCTGCTGTCCCGACCAGGTCGCGACAGGCCGACCCGTCACATTAGGGTTCCTATCGCGCCATGTTGTGGCGTCGCGATCAGAAGGCAGCCTTGTCCTCTGTCGCGATCACAGCCGAGTGTGCTTATGATGTTTGTTTTATCCGGTTATGTTTAAGTATTGTGCATGGCAATGCTAGTGAAGCATTGGCACTTGTAGTACTTATGAAGTGTGTCGTTTATGCGTTATTTACGTAATAAAGATGGTGCTCATGAAGTGTGCATGCTTTTACATGGTTGACGCATTGTGCACACTATGAGTGTGTTGTGCATGTGGTATTTACCGGGTTTTGAGTGCCGTGCATGAGTGTGCATGGCTAGTGGTTCGACGTTATGATGATTATAATATAATTTGTATAGTTAGTTTGAGGTGATTGGGCAATGAAGGTCATGTGTAGACCTAGCCCTAGTCTAGCGTTGTCTTTTAAAGAGTATTAAGTAGTGTGTATTGCCATAGAGGTCACGGAGTGACCAATGACAGGCAAGGTTGTGTTGTATTGTTGTGATATAAGTGTGTATAGGTGTGAGATGGTTTGGAGGTCACATGGTGATCGATGACAAGCCAGTTATGTTTAGTATATATTTTAATATACGTACACCGAGGCATTAAGTGACTGACGTGGTTTGTATGTTAGCCGAGTGTGGTGGTCCGGCGCCTATTCCGGAATACCTCTTCAGTTGGGTGCCCCAGGTTCTGTGTGAGCCAGGCACGTGTGTGTATGCTCGGGGCTTGTCCCGGTACGGTGGTACCGTCGAGGTCTTGTCGTCTTCTAGACACCTCACTCTCGGGGAGAGTTGTCGTTCGGCTGAGGGAAAGACGGCAGAGGACAGCGACTTGTGAGAGTTTGTTGTTTGGTCGCTTGTAGCACGCTCGTAGCTGGGGGGTTACAGACACCAGTAGACGTACTGGGCCCTGACTAGTCCTAGTTTCCAGTGCCTCACTTTAGAGAGCTGAGACCAGAGTCTCTAAAGGTGCCAGGCATGGGCCTGCAGGGTGTGTGACTTGTAGGTGTGGTGGTTTGGTTGGTCTCCATAGTTCTTTGGCTTTACTTGTGGTTGTGGAGCGACAGTTGGACCTTACGTCCGTGAATGCGAGACTGAGAGGTAGTTCTTGTGCTGTGTTGTCCGGGTTGGATACTGGCATCATGAACCAGTAGTCTGTCCCGTGTGGTGGCGTCGTCCTTTCCGACTCATGCTTTGCTACCGGTTGTAGCTCATGTGTGGGTGTGACTCGCTGGTTGAGGTTTTACTCATGGAGGTGTGCCCTGGAGTTTGCACAATTGAGGCTGTGGTTTGTCTCGCTGTGGTGTGCCTGGTTGTGGCACAAGTTACTTGTGGTTTCCGTGGTGGTACCTTGTGGTAGTAGGTACCTGTACCCAGTGTGGGTAATGGTATGTGGCTGGTACACAACCTTTTCAGGTGGTGTAGTGGAGCTGTGCTCTGTAGAGGTCGTGTGGTGAGACCATCCACTCGTGTGTTTTACTCTTCTTTGGGTAAGCTTCCAATATGGTTTAGTGTATGAAGGATTGATATTGTGGTAGCCAGTCCTGTTATTTAAGTATGGCATTCGACATATCAAGGTTTGGGGGTATAGAGGACTAGCTCTTGGTGAGTTGTCCTATTACCCTTGTGCTTGTGGATCGCCAGTGAAGCTTGTAGCCTAGGCAAGTGGTTTGCCTGTGAGGCTTGTAGCTTAGGCGACCAGTGTTGAAGTATTGTGCCCGTGAGGCTTGTGGCCGAGGCTTTGCAGTAGTGTTGGACTAGTGGTGTGGTGCTAATCCTGTTGTCCCTCTTACTTTCCGAGAATTGTATTAGCGGATGGAAATGTGTTTATTAATATTAATTATGCCTTGTTGTGAGCATGACATAGTTTGGCTATCGGTGTTACCAGTGAGACCCATTGGGGTTGAGGTTCTTCAGTGTTGCGTGTGGTTTTGGGTGGTCCCCTACTGAGCTTGTGACTTGTTGAGGCTCACTCCCCTACAGTTCCTTTTAGTGCTTGCCGTGTGTTTGGCTTGCAGCGGCGTTGTGGCAGACTTGTACCATCAGCAGTAGTGTAGTAGTTTGTGTTGTGTGAGCTTGTGCTCCCTCAGAGTTGTCCCAGGTAGTTGTACTTTTTATTTGACATGTAATAATATAATGGGACAGTTGTACAAATATGTGAACAGATATGAGCACATGTACTTTCTTGTGTCTTATACTGTTGTGGTTTGTCTTTTATATTTTTACTGGACACGTGTGTGAGTTATCCCTTACGAGACTACGGTCCGTTCGCAGGAGGCGGATCTGGATATGGAGTCTTATTGGGCATAAGTATCTAGGGCCGTCACAACAAATGACCATAATCCTCTCTTATTGGATATCATGGGATTTAGAAGAAAGCGTAGCAATACTTTTAGATTGAGGCCATTTGGTTTGAAAAATCAGACTTCTGGAGGTTGATTGATTCTCACTGGAAGACTAGCCCCCACTTAATACATGACTACCAAGCAAAGATTTTAGAGATCCGAAGAGAGATCAAAAAGTGGAGAAAGGTCAATTATATCAGTCCTCAAGATCAAATCCTCAAAATTCATTTTAAAAAAAAATAGACGTAGTCAGTAAATTGCCTATCATTGATGAAAATGTGTAAGAAGAAATAAGGTTAGAGAAGGAATTGCATGTTGCTCTAGACCAGGAAGATCTCTTTTGGCGACAAAGGGCCAAAGTGCACTGGTTGGGGATAGAAGTATCAAATTCTATCATATCCATGCCACCAACAGACGATGCCGAAATCACATATCTTGGATTCAATTGCCTTCAAGGGAATGGACTGGGAAATCTAAGGATATCAAGAACTATTTCATCCGTTTCTTTGATAAACTTTTTTCTTCCTCTCAACCTGAGTCTATCCCAGCTAAATTCACTCTTACAAACAGACCATCTCTCCTTTGGATAATGACACCCTTTGTAGCATTCCTTCCTCTCAAGAAATTCAAGGCACTCTATGTGTTTTCCCTCAAATAAATCCCTGGGCTGATGGTTAAACATCAAATTTCTTTCAAAAATATTGGGACATTGTTGACAGTGAAGTTATCAATTTGTCACAACTTCTTCCAAAACTCTACCCCCCTGTTGGTGCCAATCACACCGTCATCACACTTGTCCCAAAAAGTCTAAGGCTACTGAAGCTAATGAAGTTAGACCTATAGCCTCAGCAATGTCTATATAAACACATTGCCAAAATCTTTGCCAACAGAATTAAGTTCGCGGGAAATTGATCTCTCTCAATCAAGGTGCATTTGTTCCTGGTAGGCAAATTATAGACTCTATAGTCACAGTTCAAGAGCTCATCCATTCACTGCATTGCAAGAAGGTAAATCTGGTGTCTTTGGCCTTAAGGTGGACCTCTCCAAAGCCTATGATAATTCAAGTGGGTATTATAAATGACATGCTCGTCAGATATAGTTTATGTGATAGAGCTAGATCTCTCTTGATGGAGTGCATAATTTCAGTGACTTATTCCATTAACATCAATGGTGAAGCAGTGGGCAAGATCTTTCCGAGCAGAGGTATTAGGCAGGGTTGCCCTCTTTCTCCTTAATTTTTCATCATGTGTGTTGAGGCTTTATCTTGCCTATTTAACGAAAGTGTTGAGGATGGCAGTATCAAAGGCTTTAAGATTAATCCTCAAGCACCAACAGTGACACACATCTTATATGCTGATGATGTCTTTCTATTCAGTCGAGCTGATGAAATGGAACTAATGGCTATAAAAAGAATTTTGATTCAGTTTGCTGGATGGTCAGGACAACATATTAATTTTTTGAAGTATGGTATAACTTTTAGCCCTAATACTTCACCTGCTATCCAAGCCAAATTAAAGAGAACATTAGGTTTTGCTGAATTACCGAACAATGCTCTTTATCTTTGCATTCCTATATTAATGGGGAGAAGGAGAATTGACCACTGGAAATTTTTGGAGGAGAAATGTAAATCCAGACTTTGCATGTGGAAGGCTAATACACTCTCTATATAAGGTAAAATTGTCCTGATTAAATCAACCCTTAATGCTTTACCTGTGCATATTATGAATACTAGCCTTATCCCCAAGAGGGTCATTCAGAATCTCATGAGATATCAAAGAGATTTTTGGTGAGGAAAAAATCCCCCTAAAAAGCCTCTTGTAGTCTGGCACCGACTACAACAACCTAAAATGGTAGGGTGGTTGGGCTTTAGAGATCTCCACCTATTCAATAAAGCTGCTCTCATAAAATTGGCTTGGAGATTCATTAATGACCCCCCTAGCTTGTGGGGTTCTCTGCTTAGAGCCAAGTATTGTAGATCTCAGTCTTTTTGGCAGATTATGGTAGGCAAGAATTCGTCTCCAACTTGGCAAAGCATTCTCGCAGTCAGGATGATCTGAAGAGAGGTTGTTTGTGGGTGGTCAAGAATGGGTTTAGCATCAACCTATGACTAATATAGATGGATCCCTGGTAAATTAGACCCCCTCAACCTATTAGTTCTTTTACTGGCCCCATTCCTAAAACAGTTGATGGCTTAATCAGTGAAGGGCAGTGGAATTCAGAACTCATTCACAAAATATTTTGAACCTAGTACTGCTAAAGCTATATGTCAGATCAAACTTCCTTAGTTCTCTCTCATTGGCCAAGACACTCTTGCCTGGATATTTACTCAGGATGGTCAGATTACTACTGATATGGGTCGCCCTACGGCCACTCGGCGGAAGAGAGGGACCTCGGATCATTATGGAAATCAAACCAAGTCGGCTCGGATCATTCCGGAAGTCAAACCAAGTCGGCCCAACCGACTCGTCCAGGTAGTCCGACTCGGCACCACCATCACAGACGGCTCGTACGGTCGAGCCTCTTGCCGCCATCCGTGGCACTTATGGAAAGATCTATTTACGGCAAGAACTAGGGACTCGGATCATTCTCGCGCGCGCTATTATGAGAGGCCCATTAGTGGCAAGGTAGCGCCGGGTAGCAGACGCGCAATCAGCGCCATCATCAGTGCGGGCCGGAATCGCGGGCACAATCTCAAGCATTCCCTCGACCTGCCTACCATAGTCGCCCGCGTGAAACCACTATAAAAAGGGGGAAGACGCCCCTTGCAGGAAGTAAGTGATTTCTGATGCTGAAACTCTACATTTCCGACCTCCCGAGCCTGACTTGAGCGTCGGAGTTCTTCCCCATCGAGCTCGCTCGGTGGTCTTGCAGGTACATCTCCGACAGTGAGCGTGCGACTCGTCCTCCCTTGGGGCCTGCTCGGTTGCAACCGAGCCCGTTACTCTAGCAGTAACATTTTTGGCGCCGTCTGTGGGAAATTGAACGAAAAGTTTGCTTTCATGGCGCCCAAGGGGAAGAGCACAGCGCGCACTTCCGAAGAAGAGATTGCCCCATCAACCGGGATAGTGGAAGTCGCCGGAGGAGATTCCGGCACCGGGGAGCAAGGATCCAGTACCTCTGCCCGCCTCAATCGCGTAGAAACCCTCATCGCGGGGCTTCATGAAGTGCTGGCCCGACTAGAGCAGAGGCAGCATGCCATGGCGGAGCAGGCTGAGGCGGCCAGGCACCCGACCGACCTCAATCCAGGTACCGGTGGCGCGGTGGCACCGGAGGGTCGCGCCGCTCTACTGGCGGTGTCGGGGAGCCACGCCGACGTCCAAGTGGCCGCGGCACCAGTAGCTTCCACACCGGCCCCCCAGATCCCAGCATCAGCCCCAGCCGCCCCAGCCGTGACAATAGACCGGGAGACTACAAAAGACGGAGGCGGAGCATGACTCAGCCGAGTCAGTGCCGGCGGCAATAAGCGCTAAACCGGAGGGGTCTCGGTGGAAGAACGACCTCAAGGAGATGAATAGAAAGATTGAGGCACTTTAGAGGGGAACACAGGCCCCCTCAGTGGCTACATTGCTTTCCATTTCACCATTTGCCGAGAGATAACCTCGGCGCAAGTACCCCTGAAGCTGCAACTTCCGAAGTTTAGACGTTACAACGGAACTACTAACCCTGTCCACCACCTGATAATTTCCAGGGACAGGTGGAGAAGGTAAACCTCACGACGCGCTGAAGTGCCGAGCTTTCATGTCGACCCTCGACGATGCGGCGCTGCAGTGGTTCAAAATGCTGCTGCCGGCCAGATCGGTGACAAGCTTCAGCGACTTCGCCCAACGGTTCCTGGACCACTTTTACAACACGGTGCAACACTTCCTGTGCATCGATGACCTGTGGCATGTGGCACAGAGAAGTGGCGAGCTCTTCCGTGACTATGCCAAGAGGTTCAGCTGGAAGCCATGAAAGTGATCGACTTCGACTTGCGAACAGCCGTCAACATATTGACAAGAGTCTGCACCAACACACCTTTTGTCGTGTCTGTCGCCAAAAAGCCGCATGTGAGTCTCTCCGACCTCCTCTCCCGTATGCAGAAGTACGCCAGGCTCAAGTCCACCCCGGGGCGGCAGGCAAGCTGGCGCGCCCTTCCGAGCAGGGGTTTCAAGCAAGGTACCAGAGCAGAAGAAACCTAGGAGGGATGAGCCTCTAGCTCGTGGGGACAGCGGTCAGGCTCGAGTCACCAATACGACGACTACAGACGCACCCGAGATCTCCCGAACTTCACCAGACTGTCGTCCGAGATCTTGCCCATCATCAAAAGGCTGCCTGAGTTTAGGCGGCCCGAGCCACTCCCCAGGCCTCCACTGGGGCGTGGGGCGGATCAATACTGCGAGTATCACAAAGGCTACGGGCACACCAACGACTAATGTCGAAGCCTTAGATGGAGATCGTGGACATGCTGCGGCGGGGGATCATTGGGAGAGACGTCGTCGACGGACGAACAAAGGAACCTACCCCAAAAGAAGAACGTGGAACCCGTAGCGGCAAAGGAGCAGTCCTCATCCTAGCGAGGGCCCGGCAGGCGGAGGAGACAGTGGAAGAAAGAGGAAGGCGTACGTGCTATCGTCAGGGTTCGAGCTCGGGGAGCTCGGCCCCGCCACCTCAGGGTGCCATAACCTTTCCCGAGGATGAATTCCTCGGCCTCAGCTTCCCCCACGATGACGCGCTAGTCATTCACGCGGACATCGACGGATACAGCATGCATCGGATCTTGGCAGACAGTGGAGAAGCACCCGACATCCTCTTCTACGACTGCTATATAAAAATGAAGGACTTAAGCACCGAGCTGAAGCCCGTGGCGACTCCCCTCTTCGGGTTCAGCGGGTCGTCTGTCAATGCTGAAGGGTCGATCAGACTGAAGGTCACACTCGGAACTCGGCCACGCTTTGTGATCGTTGAGGCCGACTTTCTTGTGGTCAAAGTGAAGTCGGCCTACAACGCCATCTTTGGCCGAGGGATCTTGGGAAAGCTAGGAGGGGTCCTCTAACGCCCCGACGCGGAATATCGGAGCGGGATTACAGTTATTAATAGTACAGAGCGAGAATTAAATAAAAACCATAGCACAATTGGATAACACCAATTAAACTCCATTTCATTAATAATCCAACAACCTCCATTACATTCACTAATAACTCATTAACTGACTAATACATCAACGTATCAGAGCCAAAACTAGGGCTCAGAGTACTTTATTCAAAATCAAACTATTACATAAATGACTATCTGACTCACTAACTCATAACTATGCTAACTGACTACTACTAGAAAGCCTTGGTTGCTGGAAAGGGGTCACTCCTGAGCATCATCCTCAGTCCCGTCCTCGTGAGTGTGGTCATCGTCATACTCGCCTGAAACACATTAAATAAAAATGCAGGATGAGCGAATAACGCTCAGTAGGAGTTAATATCTCATGTAAACAAGCAGGCTTAAAGTGTTTAACTTTTTATCAAGCAGGATAACTAACAGGAACGAGAAAGTACGAGAACGATCAGGTATAGTCGTGCCAGTAAGTTCACAAGACAAGAATACCTTCATAGGTAACAAGTACAAAAGATTTGGCCACATTTCAAGTTAACAAGTAATTGCACAGTAGTGCACAAGTCACGATAGCAAGTAAAGCAAGTAACATGCATTTGGTCGATCATTTTATCAACCACAAGTCAAGTATTATGTACAGGAATGTTTGTGAATTGTCTTAGATTAAATCTTGATAGTCATGCGTTTGGTGTATGCCATCACCTGATCATTAGACCCCCGCGAGTTATAGTCTTTCAGGTGCTCCTCCCAAGGACCAGATCGGGCCCTTATTATGTTGCCTAGCATAGTCATGTTTGTTATCTTAGACAATCATAAAATGGCCAAGAGAGTACCAAGAATAGATGAGAGTAGTAGATGAACTAGACGAGAGTGTAGAGAGGACGTGAACAGATGAGAGTATCGAGATAGTAGATGAGATAGGGACATTTCCGTAAAAAGACAAGAAACAAGCGATAGTAACGGTTGCACGGCACCAGGTCGGGTACCGGCAGTCTGGTAGAAGTCACAACCGCCCACTAGCCGTGCTATGAACACAGGCTAGATGGTCTAGCGTGATTGCAAGATAAGGAGAGAACACTAAGGCCATGGATCGTACTGATCCCTAAGGTGTAACGGGTTTTAGGGTACAACCAGCTCGTTGACTAAGGACGTGCGCCAAAGCCAAGAAGACTTACGGAGGTCTTGACAAGGAGTCTCTAGTCCAGTCGAGAGTATTCCCGGTGGAGAGGTGGTCCAAATCAAGTAAAGTGTGTAGAAAACAGGTCCGTCGTGCCTCGAGTGCTCGAAGGCCGAGGGAAAATGGTAACGGTAAATAAAATACGCGAGTCAAAACGGAAACAATTGTATTAACAAAATAGGGTAATTTAGTCATTTATTTCGCTAATTTACCGAATACATTATTGCATAATTTATCAAGGTCCAATGGCAATTTACAATGTTATGAGTGTGCAAGTGTAAAGAAATCTTGAGGATATGACAAGTCGTGCTCACGGCTTTTAAATTAACAAGAATTATTTAAATGTTATTAAATAAAAATATTCAGGTCGATTACTAAGCTTAACAGTACATGGTTTAACTTGTATAAGGGTTATATGACAAATAAAACAGGGGTATACGCATAATATAAGGTTCTGGCCGAAATTTAAAGAAGGCGACGGGGGTGCCAATCGCGATCATGTCGCGACGGGGCGCATGGGCGCGTTAAGCATCGTATCGCGACAGGGTATCCTGTCGCGGTTCAGGTCGCGGTGGTGTGGCCTGGCGCGACAGGTGAACCGGCCGTCCTGGCCCGGTTCGGGTTTGGGAACGCGGCGGCGAGGCCCGTCGCGTTCATGACGCGACGTGGAGGCCTACCGCGACACTCCTGTTATCGCGGCGTATCGCGCCGTCGCGATAACAAGGGCGGTCCAGTTTTTCCCCTTTTTCTATGGGTAGACCCTTCTTGACACAGGGTCATTCTAAATTCAGTATAAAATCGCACGTGATCCACAAAGTATGAAACTAGTTTTAAACGAAAGTAGACATGTATATCTATCAACATGCACGATTAATTTGAAAATAGACAAGGTTTAGACATGCATTGATCAAGTTACTTTTCGGTGACCTAAACAGGCGCAGTCAAGGATCAATGAATTAATTAGAGATGTACATATGATGAAAAATTATGAAACCAGAGGCGTTTGAAAGCTAACATATTGTAGTATTTATGATAATTTTATCCTGGAATGATGTCAAGTTTGCACGAGGTTAAAAAGGAAACAAGGAGGGTCGAGTGCATAGGTCTGATAGATATTCAAAGATTTAATTCTCCCTCATGGGAGATCTAAATCAAGCAAGACCAGAGGCGTTTGAAAGATAATAAGATGTAGTATATCTGAGAATTTTATCAAGGCATGAGAGCAAGTACACCTTGGGGATTATAGAAAATACAAGATCTCAGTTCATGGTAACAGCAGGAATTCATGAATTAAATTCGCCCAAATGGGTGAACGAAATGCCACGAAACCATAGGGCTTTTGAAGAGGTACATGAAGGCTACCTAGGGTAATTATTTCACGATTTTTTCTTGAGAGATTGCCTACCTTTTTCATGAAGCAAGAAAACCCTAGTTTGGGATGACAAAAATCCGAAATCCCCCTTGTTCTAGCCTCTTCCTCCTTGCTCTCCACGTCCAGCTCTCCTTCTCTTCGTCCTTCAGAGTCCCAACACGATCTAGGGCTTGGGTGGGGCGAATTGGAGGTGTTTTATTTGAGTAAAGAGTCCATATATCCTAAAACTCTCTTTTCCCAATAAAAATCAATTTTCCTTCTTTTATCCCTCTTTCTCTCATTTATCCACTTAATGGGTAGGGAAGAGAGCTTAAATTCGTGGTTAAAGAGTTAGGATGGGTTAATGATTCTTCTTTTAGATATATAAGGGTTATTTAACATTTATCTTAACCCTTTACTATTTATTAAATTAATTAGATACGAATTTCATTAATTTAGCTCTCATCCTATGATGGGCTATCCCTATTTGGGTCCATTTCATTGGGTTTGGGTTATTAGAGTAACCCGTTAATAATTTAGCTTAATGGAAAGTACTTTAATTCCCTTTGTTTTCATTTATTCTCCATTTATTCTAATTAAATAATTTATCTCATTTATTTAAATATAAAAATTTTATTTTATTTGGATTTTGAAAATCCATGGTACTACATCCTCCCCTCTAAAAAGAATTGGTCCCCAAATTCACTCAATCGTAAGAGGAAGAATGACTTACTGAAGAATTCCGAATAATTCCGGCGCATCGTAGCTTCGGGCTCCCACGTGGCCTCTTCAACTTCGTGATTTCTCCACAATATCTTCACCACGGGTATGGATCGATTCCGAAGTTGTTGTATCTTCTTGTCCAAAATCTTCACTGGCCTTTCTTCATAGGTCATATCTTTGTTTAACACGATATCATCATAACTGATTACGTGTGATGGATCGTACATGTATTTTCTTAGCATGGATACATGGAAAACATTATGTATCGTAGAGAACTGGGGAGGTAGTGCTAGTCGGTACGCCACCTCGCCAACTCTATCCAGTACTTCAAATGGACCTATAAATCTTGGTCTCAGCTTACCTTTCATCCCAAACCTTTGAAATCCTCGGGTCGGGGATACCTTCAGCATTACATGATCTCCATCCTGAAATTCTAAGTCCCTTCTTCTTTTGTCTGCATAGCTCTTCTGCCTGGATTGAGCTATCTTAATTCTGTCTCTGATAATTTGTATATCTCTGCTAGTGCTCTGCACCATGTCTAGTCCCAGCCATTGTTGTTCACCTACTTCATTCCAGCAAACTGGCGATCTGCAACTCCTGCCATACAGTGCTTCAAATGGTGCCATCTTAATGCTGGCCTGATAGCTATTGTTGTAGGCAAATTCTATTAGAGACAGTTGTTCATTCCAATATCCCTCAAAGTCTATAGTGCAGGCACGAAGCATGTCTTCCACTATCTGGTTGGTCCTTTCTGTCTGTCCATCCGTATGGGGGTGGAAAGCTGTGCTAAAGTTGAGCTTTGTGCCTAGGGCAGTCTGAAGTCCCTTCCAAAATCTAGAAGTGAATCTGGGGACACGATCTGAGACAATGGATACTGGAACTCCATGTAGTCTGACTACCTCTTTCACATACAAAGCTGCTAACACGTCCACACTCCAAGTGCTCTTAATGGCAAGGAAGTGTGCGGACTTGGTTAAACGGTCCACAATAACCCATATAGCATCAAGTCCACCACGAGTTCGGGGTAAACCCATGATGAAATCCATTCCGATGCTTTCCCACTTCCATTCAGGTATGTCCAGGGGCCTGAGTACACCTGCAGGACGACGGTGTTCTGCTTTTACCTGTTGACAAGTGAGGCAGTGCGCTGCATGTTCAGCCACCTCACGCTTCATGTTTGGCCACCAAAATGACCTTTTCATGTCTTGGTACATCTTGGTTGCACCTGGATGTATTGTGTACTTGGTCTTGTGGGCTTCATCCATCAGTTTCCTTTTCAGCTCTTCATTGTTAGGCACACATGTCCTGGCTTGGAATAAAATTCTTCCATCTTCAGCGATGGAGAAGTCTGGCTTGTCAGCTATGGTCTCCCTGACTCGGACTAGAAATGGATCATTCGCTTGTTGCTCTTTGATCTCGACAAATATATCGGGTTGAGCTCTTAAATTGGCAACTATCATTTTATCACTCCTCTTTTCAATATTCAGATCTAGACTGGCGAATTGCTCTAACAATTGCATCTCGCCCATGACTAAACATGATAATGAAGCTACTGGCTTCCTACTAAGTGCATCAGCTACTGCATTACCTTTGCCTGGGTGATATTGAATATTGAAATCAAAATCCTTCAGATACTCCAGCCATCTCCTTTGACGCATATTGAGCTCCTTTTGAGAAAATAAATACTTCAAGCTCTTGTGGTCGGAGTAAACAATAAATTGTTCCCCATACAAGTAATGCCTCCAAATTTTGAGTGCAAACACTACTGCAGCCAATTCTAAATCATGGACAGGGTAGTTAACCTCATGTTGCTTCAATTGCCTTGAAGAATATGCTATCACCTTTTCATTCTGCATCAACACGCAGCCTAGACCGATTCCAGATGCATCAGTGTAGACTGAGAATCCTGCGCCCTCGACTGGTAATGCGAGGATAGGTGCAGATGTCAACAATTGCTTGAGTGTCTGAAAGCTCTTCTCGCACTCCTTGCTCCAGACATATGGGTTCTCCTTCCGCGTAAGACGCGTAAGAGGTACAGCTATCTTGGAGAAGTCTTTTATGAACCGTCTGTAGTATCCAGCCAGTCCAAGAAAACTTCTTATCTCGGTGACATTGGTCGGCCTTTCCCAGTTCAGCACAGCTTCTACCTTGGAAGGGTCGACAGCGATATCATCCTTGGAAATGACATGGCCTAGGAACGACACCTCCTCGAGCCAAAATTCACACTTGCTCAATTTGGCGTAGAGTTGGTTGTCCCGCAAGATTTGCAGAGCGATCCTCAGATGCTCCTCGTGCTCTACTTTGGTCTTGGAGTATATGAGAATATCATCAATGAATACCACGACGAACTTGTCGAGGTAGGGCCGGTAGATGCTGTTCATTAATTGCATAAAAGCTGCAGGAGCATTGGTTAGTCCAAAAGGCATGACTACAAATTCGTAATGACCGTACCTGCTCCTGAAAGCTGTCTTGTAGATATCTGCATCTTGAATCTCATCTGATGATATCCCGATCTAAGGTCAATCTTAGAAAAATATTTAGCTCCTGATATTTGATCAAATAACTGATCGACACGCGGCAGGGGGTACTTGTTCTTGATAGTGAGACTGTTCAACTGCCTGTAATCGATGCATAACCTCATAGATCTGTCATTCTTCTTGACGAACAACACTGGTGCTCCCCAAGGAGAAGTACTTGGCCTAATAAAACCCTTTTCTAGAAGTTCCATCAGTTGCTCTTTTAATTCTTTCAATTCAGCAGGGGACATCTTGTAGGGTTGGCGTGAAACCGGTGCAGCTCCAGGTGCGAGATCAATTGAGAAATTCACATCTCTCTCAGGTGGAATGCCTGGTAGCTCATCGGGAAACACATCAGGGTATTCTTGCACTATGTGGATGTCTGATATCTTAACTGCTTTCTTTTCAACTACGATGGCGGCAAGAAACGCCATACTCCCTTTCCTTATCATGTTTTGTGCCTTTATAGCAGAGACGAGGGACAAGTGTCGCTTGTGCCTACATCTTGTGAAGGTCAGCTTAGGGAATTCACTAAAAGAAATTTTCCCTCTTCTACAATCCACGATAGCCCCATACGTGGATAGCCAGTCGGCTCCCAGAATGACATCGTAGCCCTCCATGGGCATACAGATTAGATCGGCTCTAAGATTGAGTTCACCAATCTTCACATCAGCTAAAGGAAAATACTTGTTCAGTTGGGCCTTCTCCCCTAGTGGTGTTGTGACAGGTAGTGTGAAACCTATAGATGCAGGTTTCTCCTTTAATGTGTCAGCAAATGCTTGCGATATAAATGAATGTGTAGCACCAGTATCGAATAAAACAAATGCTGATTGCGAAAAGATTGGCAAAGTACCTTCAACAACTCCACCTTCCTCGGTGGTCTCAACCTCTTGCAAGGCCTGCAGTCTGCCTGGTTTCTTCTGTCCCATAGGACGCTTCTCTTTCTCTTGCTCCTTCAGCACAGGGCACTCGGAAATGCGGTGATTGCGATTTCCGCAACGCAGGCAGGCGCCTACTTTTCTCCAGCACTCAGCGGCAGTGTGACCAGGCTTGTCACAATGCTCACAGTTGGTCTTGTTGGTGTTTGGAGGAGTAGGTATCTTGGGCTTTCTTTCCTGGCTTGGCCCTCCAGTGATGTTGAACGGACGCTTTTTGCCATTTGTGGGCTTGCTGGAGGAACCGGATGCTGGTTCCTTCTTGACTAGTCTCCCCTTGATGCGATCAGTCAGATCAGTCACATCTTCCAGTAACTGAGCCTTCTTGACCATTTCAGCATATGTCTGAATGTCCATGGGTGCAAGTTGAGTAATATAAGAAGGCTTAATCCCATTGAGGAAACGTCTTGCTTTCATCTTTTCGGTGCTGACCAGGTGATTAGCATAACATGCCAATCGAGAGAATTGAGCCTCATATTCAGCGACAGTAAGGTGCCTTTGCTTCAACGCAGCAAATTCTGATGCCTTCCTCTCTTGGACTCTCTCGGAAAAGTACTTGGAGTTGAAATGCTCCTTGAACTCTTCCCAGGTGAACTGTGCGTCATCATGTGGTCACCTCCCAACGGACTCCCACCACGCACGGGCGTCCCGTTCAAGTTGAAATGTTGCCAGTAGAAGCTTGTCTCCATCCGCGCACTGCATGACGCGGAAAATACGCTCTATCTCCTTGAGCCAATTCTCGGCCTCGTCAGGATCAGTGGTCCCACTGAAACGAGGCGGGTTTAAGTTGCGGAAGTTCCTGTGTAGTTCACCAGCTCCTCGGTATTGTTTGTTATTAGCTCCAGCAGCCTGGAGCAATGCCTGAGTAAGGTGTTGAATTGTGTGTTGCATGTCACGGAGTTGAGCACGCTCCGCTGCCATAGTTTATGTTTAAATTCCTTCAAAAGAAAATTTTAACTGTAAATCATTGAGTTGCACTAAGTTTGTGCGTGTGTGCGTTTATTTTATCTTATTACCCAAGGTTCTACCCATCTCTCATAGGTATGAAATTAGACTCTAAGTCGAGGCAGGTCAAACCTAGATCATCCTATACTTAAGAATAACCTAGGCTCTGATACCACAAAACTGTAACGCCCCGACGCGGAATATCGGAGCGGGATTACAGTTATTAAATAGTACAGAGCGAGAATTAAATAACAGACCATAGCACAATTGGATAACACCAATTAAACTCTAATTTCATTAATAATCCAACAACCTCTATTACATTTACTAATAACTCATTAACTGACTAATACATCAACGTATCAGAGCCAAAACTAGGGCCCAGAGTACTTTATTCAAAATCAAACTATTACATAAATGACTATCTGACTCACTAACTCATAACTATGCTAACTGACTACTACTAGAAAGCATTGGTTGCTGGAAAGGGGTCACTCCTGAGCATCATCCTCAGTCCCGTCCTCGTGAGTGTGGTCATCGTCATACTCGCCTGAAACATATTAAATAAAAATGCAGGATGAGCGAATAACGCTCAGTAGGACTTAATATCTCATGTAAACAAGCAGGCTTAAAGTGTTTAACCTTTTATCAAGCAGGATAACTAACAGGAACGAGAAAGTACGAGAACGATCAGGTATAGTCGTGCCAATAAGTTCACAAGACAAGAATACCTTCATAGGTAACAAGTACAAAAGATTTGGCCACATTTCAAGTTAACAAGTAATTGCACAGTAGTGCACAAGTCACGATAGCAAGTAAAGCAAGTAACATGCATTGGTCGATCATTTTATCAACCACAAGTCAAGTATTATGTACAGGAATGTTTGTGAATTGTCTTAGATTAAATCTTGATAGTCATGCGTTTGGTGTATGCCATCACCTGATCATTAGACCCCCGCGAGTTATAGCCTTTCAGGTGCTCCTCCCAAGGACCAGATCGGGCCCTTATTATGTTGCCTAGCATAGTCATGTTTGTTATCTTAGACAATCACAAAATGGCCAAGAGAGTACCAAGAATAGATGAGAGTAGTAGATGAACTAGACGAGAGTGTAGAGAGGACGTGAACAGATGAGAGTATCGAGATAGTAGATGAGATAGGGACATTTCCGTAAAAAGACAAGAAACACGCGATAGTTAACGATTGCACGGCACCAGGTCGGGTACCAGCAGTCTGGTAGAAGTCACAACCGCCCACTAGCCGTGCTATGAACACAGGCTAGATGGTCCAGCGTGATTGCAAGATAAGGAGAGAACACTAAGGCCATGGATCGTACTGATCCCTAAGGTGTAACGGGTTTTAGGGTACAACCAGCTCGTTGACTAAGGACGTGCGCCAAAGCCAAGAAGACTTACGGAGGTCTTGACAAGGAGTCCCTAGTCCATTCGAGAGTATTCCCGGTGGAGAGGTGGTCCAAGTCAAGAAAAGTGTGTAGAAAACAGGTCCGTCGTGCCTCGAGTGTTCGAAGGCCGAGGGAAAACGGTAACGGTAAATAAAATACGCGAGTCAAAACGGAAACAATTGTATTTAACAAAATAGGGTAATTTAGTCATTTATTTCGCTAATTTACCGAATACATTATTGCATAATTTATCAAGGTCCAATGGCAATTTACAATGTTATGAGTGTGCAAGTGTAAAGAAATCTTGAGGATATGACAAGTCGTGCTCACGGCTTTTAAATTAACAAGAATTATTTAAATATTATTAAATAAAAATATTCAGGTCGATTATTAAGCTTAACAGTACATGGTTTAACTTGTATAAGGGTTATATGACAAATAAAACAGGGGTATACGCATAATATAAGGTTCTGGCCGAAATTTAAAGAAGGCGACGGGGGTGCCAGTCGCGATCATGTCGCGACGGGGCGCATGGGCGCGTTAAGCATCGTATCGCGACAGGGTATCCTGTCGCGGTTCAGGTCGCGGTGGTGTGGCCTGGCGCGACAGGTGAACCGGCCGGCCTGGCCCGGTTCGGGCTTGGGAACGCGGCGGCGAGGCCCGTCACGTTCATGACGCGACGTGGAGGCCTACCACGACACTCCTGTTATCGCGGCGTATCGCGCCGTCGCGATAACAGGGGCGGTCCAGTTTTTCCCCTTTTTCTCTGGGTAGACCCTTCTTGACACATGGTCATTCTAAATTCAGTATAAAATCGCACGGTGATCCAAAAAGTATGAAACTAGTTTTAAACAAAAGTAGACATGTATATCTATCAACATGCACAATTAATTTGAAAATAGACAAGGTTTAGACATGCATTGATCAGGTTACTTTTCGGTGACCTAAACAGGTGCAGTCAAGGATCAATGAATTAATTAGAGATGTATACATGATGAAAAATTATGAAACCAGCGGCGTTTGAAAGCTAACATATTTTAGTAGTTATGATAATTTTATTATGGAATGATGTCAAGTTTGCACGAGGTTAAAAAGGAAACAAGGAGGGTCGAGTGCACAGGTCTGATAGATATTCAAAGATTTAATTCTTCCTCATGGGAGATCGAAATCAAGCAAGACCAGGGGCGTTTGAAAGATAATAAGATGTAGTATATCTGAGAATTTTATCAAGGCATGAGAGCAAGTACACGTTGGGGATTATAGAAAATACAAGATCTTAGTTCATGGTAACAACAGGACTTCATGAATTAAATTCGCCCAAATGGGTAAACGAAATGCACTAAATCATAGGGCTTTTGAAGAGGTACATGAAGGCTACCTAGGGTAATTATTTCACGATTTTTTCTTGAGAGATTGCCTACCTTTTTCGTGAAGCAAGAAAACCCTAGTTTGGGATGATGAAAATCCGAAATCCCCCTTGTTCTAGCCTCTTCCTCCTTGCTCTCCACGTACAGCTCTCCTTCTCTTCGTCCTTCAGAGTCCCAACATGATCTAGGGCTTGGGTGGGGCGAATTGGAGGTGTTTTATTTGAGTAAAGAGTCCATATATCCTAAAACTCTCTCTTTTCCCAATAAAAATCAATTTTCCTTCTTTATCTCCCTCTTTTTCTCATTTATCTACTTAATGGGTAGGGAAGAGAGATTAAATTCGTGGTTAAAGAGTTAGGATGGGTTAAGGACTCTTCTTTTAGATATATAAGGGTTATTTAACATTTATCTTAACCCTTTACTATTTATTAAATTAATTAGATACGAATTTCATTAATTTAGCTCTCATCCTATGATGGGCTATCCCTATTTGGGCCCATTTCATTGGGTTTGGGTTATTAGAGTAACCCGTTAATAATTTAGCTTAATGGAAAGTACTTTAATTCCCTTTGTTTTCATTTATTCTCCCTTTATTCTAATTAAATTAATTTATCTCATTTATTTAAATAATAAAATTTTTATTTTATTTGGATTTTGAAAATCCAGGGTACTACAGGTCCCCTCCACGTATCACCAGAAATTAAAATTCCCCACACCGAACGGGATAGGCGAGGTCGCTGGAAACCAGACCGAGGCCCGTCGGTGCTATGTAAACTCCATAAAAGCTAAAGAACCAGTCATTTCTGAGTACGAACTTGTGCCTGATGCAGGTACGGAAAGGCATGAGCCTGTAGAACAAACAAAGCAAATCCAAATCGGGGAGGGAAAGTCGATAACGATCGGCACCGAACTCCAAGAGTCGGAAGAGGAGCTGACCAAGTTCCTCGAAAGCAGTGGCGATGTCTTCGCATGGACGGAAGACGACCTCCCCGGGATCGACCCGAAGATCATCCAGCATCACCTAAATGTGAATCCCGGAGCCCGACCGATACGGCAAAAGCCCTATCGGCCGACCGACATGAAGCAGTAGACGACAACCTGGCCAAATACTTGCGTGCAGGTACAGTTCGAGACGTCTTCTATCCCGAATGGGTGGCCAACGTCGTCCTCGTCAAGAAGGCCAACGGCAAATGGCGCATGTGCGTGGACTTCACCGACCTCAATAAAGCATGCCCAAAGGACAGCTTCCCCCTTCCTCAAATCAACCAGCTCGTTGATTCCACGGCAGGGCATGAGTTCCTAAGCTTCCTCGACGCTTACTCGGGGTACCATCAGATCAGGATGTCCCCAGAAGACGAAGAAAAAACCGCCTTCACCACGAAAAAAGGTCTGTATTGCTTTACCCGAACGCCCTTCGGACTGAAGAACGCAGGGGCGACGTACCAGAGGCTCGTCAACATGATGTTCGAACAGCAGATCGGGAAGACCATGGAAATATACATCGATGACATGCTGGTGAAGAGCAAGCGAGCGAGGGACCACGTCCAGGACCTGACGGAAGCCTTTGCGGTCTTGCGCCAATATGGAATGAAGTTGAACCCCGACAAGTGCGTCTTCGGCGTCCGAGTCGGGAAGTTTCTCGGCTACCTGGTCTCAAGCCGAGGAATCGACGTCAATCCCGACAAAGTCCGAGCCATCACTGAAATGACGGCGCCTAGAACCGTCAAAGAAGTTCAAAGGCTCAATGGCCGAATAGCTGCCCTGAGCCGATTCATGTCAAAGTCGGCCGAGAGGTGCAGGCCCTTCTTCGACATCTTGCGAAAAGGGCAGTTCGAGTGGAACGCCGACTGCCAAAAAGATTTCGACGAACTTAAATCATATTTATCTAATGTGCCCACTCTAAGTAAGCCTATTACAGGAGAAAAGTTGTTTTTATACCTCTCGGCAACAGCTTATTCCATCAGCTCGGTCCTAGTGCGCGAAGAAGATCGAAGGCACGTCCCAGTGTATTACACCAGCAAGGCCTTGCGCGGAGCCGAGCAACGATACTCCGCTTTAGAAAAGGCGGGGTACGCGCTTGTGATGACCGCGCGGCGACTCCGACCCTATTTCCAAGCACACCGAATCGTCGTCCTAACCGATGCGCCTATCAAGCAAGTGTTCTGCCGACCCGAGGCCTCGGGGAGGATGGCCAAGTGGGCCGTGGAGCTCGGTGAATTCTACATATCGTACAGACCTCGGGACGCCATCAAAGCTCAAGCATTGGCCGACTTCATTTCTGAAGGCACGGCAAGGCCACTTGAACCAGAAGAAGCCGTCGGGCGATGGCTGGTATATGTGGACGGAGCGTCCAACTCCCGAGGCAGCGGGGCGGGCGTCATATTGCAATCTCCGGATGGCCCCATCCTGAGGTACGCAATCCGATTCGGTTTCCCGGCTTCTAACAACATAGTGGAGTACGAAGCCGTCATATCCGGACTTTGTATGGCCAAAACCCTGGGAGCAACGAAAGCCTGAGTTCACAGCGACTCCCAGCTGGTAGTCAGCCAGGTCTCGAAGGAGTTCGAGGCTAGGGAAGAAAAGCTCATCTCTTACTTGACTGAGGTCCGAAGACTAATGGGTGACTTCGAAGAGGCAGAGCTGCTGAAGATCCCCCGGGCCGACAACTCACAAGCTGACGCACTGTCCAAATATGCGGCTGCCCCAGAACCCCTCCAGGAGTCGCCCGTATTCATAGAGGAACTCGGTGAACCGTCAGCGGGGGTTGCGGAAGTCATGTGCACCGAGGCCGAGCCTACGTGGATGACCCCTATCGTTGAATACATCTGAGATGGACTACTCTCGAGTAGCGATGAAGAAGCCATAAAGGTAAAGAGGCGTGCACCGAGGTTTTTTATGATAAATGATGACCTCTATAGGAAAGGCTTCAGTTTCCCTCACCTGCGATGCGTCAACCAAAGCCAAGCGGGAGAAATCATCGCCGAGGTACACGAAGGCACGTGCGGAAGCCTTACAGGACCACGATCCTTGGTCTGTAGGGTAACTCGGCAGGGCTACTGGTGGCCCACTATGCTTAAGGACGCCGAAGAATATGTCTGAAGATGCCCACAGTGCCAACTCTTTAGCAGGGTGGATCGTCAACCACCTGCTAACCTCCAGCCACTTACCGCCCCTTGGCCGTTCGCACAATGGGGAATGGACATCCTCGGTCCGTTTCCGCCCGCTTCGGGCCAGCGGAAGTTCCTTATCGTCGCAGTCGACTACTTCACCAAGTGGGTGGAAGCGGAACCCCTGGCGAAAATCACAGACTCCAACGCTTGGGGATTCTTCTGGAAGAACCTAGTCTGCAGGTTCGGGCTACCCCGGACGATCATCACCGATAACGGAAAACAGTTCGACAACGCCAGGTTTCACCGCAACTGCACGGAGTTCGGCATCAGCCATCGCTTCACCTTGGTGGCGCATCCCCAAGCCAATGGCCAAGCCGAGGTCACCAACCAGACTCTCCTCGACGGACTGAAATGAAGGCTGGATGAGCATAAGGGTCGATGGGTCGACAAGCTCCCCCACGTCCTATGGGCGTATCGAGCAACCCCTCACGAAGCCACCCAAGAATCTCCTTTCGCGTTGGCCTTCGGCGTAGAAGTGGTCACACCCGTAGAGCTGCTCGTACCTTCCGGACAAGTCCTCAGTTTCGACTATGATGACAATGCTCGCTCGCTACGAGCCGAGCTGGACTTGATAGAGGAGCGACGAGACAAGGCTGCATCAAGGGTGAAAATCTACCAACAGAAGATGAAGAGAAGGTTCAACAAAATTGTAAGGGCACGCCAGTTCGGCGTCGACAGCCTCGTCCTCTGGAAACTCGCGGTGTCGGACCCAAGGTCGGCGGTGGGAAAGCTTTCGCCCACTTGGGAAGGCTCGTACCGCGTGATTAAAAACTTAGGACAGGGAGCATATCGATTGGCAAGTTTAGACGGTTCGGCACTACCAAGAACTTGGAACGTTGAGCACCTCAGATGCTATTATCCATGAAATAAAAATTGCGCGATATGCTATCTCTCGTCCATTGGCTTTCTTCAGTCATTAGAAGCTCCCACGTGAGGTCGCTTCGGCACTCCGAGCTCCGCGAACGAGTTCGCTTCGGCACTCGTCTACTGGCCTCCTTTCGGCCATTATAGCTCTTACGCGAGGTCGCTTCGGCACTCCGAGCTCCGCAAACGAGTTCACTTCGGCACTCGTCTACTGGCCTCCTATCGGCCATTATAGCTCTTACGCGAGGTCGCTTCGGCACTCCGAGCTCCGCGAACGAGTTCGCTTCGGCACTCGTCTACTGGCCTCCTTTCGGCCATTATAGCTCTTACGCGAGGTCGCTTCGGCACTCCAAGCTCCGCGAACGAGTTCGCTTCGGTACTCGTCTACTGGCCTCCTTTCGGCCATTATAGCTCTTACGCGAGGTCGCTTCGGCACTCCGAGCTCCGCGAACGAGTTCGCTTCGGCACTCGTCTACTGGCCTCCTATCGGCCATTATAGCTCTTACACGAGGTCGCTTCGGCACTCCGAACTCCGCGAACGAGTTCGCTTCGACACTCGTCTATTGGCCTCCTTTCGGCCATTATAGCTCTTACGCGAGGTCGCTTTGGAACTCCGAGCTCCGCGAACGAGTCCGCTTCGACACTCGTCTACTAGCCTCCTATCGGCCATTATAGCTCTTACGCGAGGTCGCTTCGGCACTCCGAGCTCCGCGAACGAGTTCGCTTCGGCACTCGTCTACTGGCCTCCTATCGGCCATTATAGCTCTTACGCGAGGTCGCTTCGGCACTCCGAGCTCCGCGAACGAGTTCGCTTCGGCACTCGTCTACTGGCCTCCTTTCGGCCATTATAGCTCTTACGCGAGGTCGCTTCGGCACTCCGAGCTTCACGAACAAGTTCGCTTTGGCACTCGTCCGCCGACCTCCCTCGGTCCTTGGAATTCAAACAAAGTCGCTTCGGCACTAGTCCGCCGACTTCCCTCGGTCCTTCGACACTCACCCGAGATCGCTTCGACACTCACCCGATCGGCCTCCGACCATCTAGTCTCGCAAGCAAAGTCACTTCAGCACTCGTGCCCCAACCGCAAGGCGCCTTCGCTCAAATTAAACGTACCCTCGACTCATTTAGACCACTAAAATTACCAAAAGGATGGTTCCATTCAAACGAAAACGTTCATTACAAAGGCCGAAGGGCCGAAGTCGGGTACAAAAGATTTTAAGGCTCAGAGGCCGGCGGAATCGAGGCAGAGACCCCCGCTTCGGGGGCAGCAGCAGCAGACGGTATGGCTTCCTCGTCGGCTTCATCGCCATCATCGCCTGGAGGCTGCAACGACGACAAATCCAGCTCGGGGAAGGCCTTCCCAACCGCCAGTAGACAGTGCTGGTAGCCATCGGCAAACAAGCCAGTGATCTAATCGAGGTGCACCTCAGATTTGGTGTACTCGGCCACGGCCTTCCGGCGCTCCTCAGCGACGGCCCGAGCGCAACCCGCCTTCGTCTTCTCATGGGCCACCGCCTCCGCCTCCCGAGCGGCCTTCTCTGCGGCCAGAGAAGACTTGAGCTCTTCCGCCGCCTTCGTGAAGGAAGTCGCCCGCTCCTCTGACTGCTTGGCCTGAGCAGCGGCAGCGGCAACCGACTCTTCAAGGGCGGCGCTCTTCTTCCCGAGCTCGGAGACCTCCCTCTCCAGGGAATGCACGCGGCCCTCGGCTGATGAGCGACTTGGTCCGTCCGGTGGTGGAGGGCCACGAGCGCACCCAGCTGCTGTTGAAGACCCCAGAACGCCTCCTCGAAAAGGTCGGCAGTGGTCATCGACACCGCCCGGAAAGTAACGTCCGCTGGGGCTGACGCCTGGCCCCACTCCAAGAGACTCGGCGCCGAGGTCTGGGGCAGGCAGGCAGTCGAGTGACTCGGAGGAACGGCGCTCGACGAGCCGCCCTCGGTCAACCGCGGCCGCTTGGACGCCTTCTCCGTCTCCCGGACGACCACGGCCGAGGAAGGAATCGCCACGACCGGTGTAGGAGGCTCGACAATCTGGATGTCCACCTCCTCGACGAGGCGCTTCTCCTTCGCCGCTTTCTTCTTCCCCCGACCGGCGGCAAAGCGCTGAGCGGCAAGAGATCGGTAGTCCACTAGCTCGGCCATATCTGTCAAAAGACAAGTATATGAGATCAGCGAACCTACGACGGAAACCAAAAAGAAAACCCCTCCTAGAGAAAACACCAGACCTATGTCGGTCTGCCGAATCAGCTCGAACAGGTCGGCAGACGGCTCTCGCAACTGGCATCGACACCGCCTGCAGCGAGTCGAAGTCCGAAAGCTCGACGTCGCTCATGTCGGCAGACAGACGAAAAGCCTCATCCTGAGGGTTGATAGCCGACCAAACAGTCGGAAACTCCCAACCTTCCGAGCTATGGATAAAACAAAAACTCCTCTTCTAGTGATGGATGGAGGAGGGGAAACGGCCAAGGAATTGGCGGCCCATCCGGACCAAGATAAACAACCAGTCCCCCGAAACCTTGAGGGAGAAACAATAAAAGAAAAGACGGATACTCGGTCGAACCTTGGCCATGGCACAAGCCACCAAGAAACCAACAACTGACCGCCAAGAATTCAGGGCCAGCTGGGAGGAGCTACTTCTAAATACCACAAAAGATGGACCAAGAAGGGGTGAAGGGGATATCGAAAACCAGCTTTCACCGATTCCGAGTACAAGCAAAACCCATTCTCCATGGTGTAGTGGGCTCGGAGGCTATCCGAGGCATACACCTCAAAGTCGGGGGGGGGGGGGGGGGGGGGGGGGGGAAGGCGATCCCAGGGTGCCTGGTGATCTTGTCAACAGTTTCCTGATCTATCTCCATGACGGCGTCGGCTACAGACTCGGCCGCCTTGCGCACCCCGGAAGAAGGAGCAAAAGAAGCCTTGGGCATATACGTCCCAGGCGTAACTTCAGGCCTGGCCTCGTCCTCTTCCGGCGCCGGTCTGGCGACGGGAAGGGCCGCGGAGGCCGAAGAAACGTGAGCAGAAGGGGGGTGGACCAGAGTACCCTCGGAAGGAGAATACCCCATAGAAGAAGCAGGCGAAGGATCATCGACGAGAAGCTCGGCGACAAACGCTGCCGCTCGGGAACTCGGACTCGGGAACTCGAGCACGACGGATAAGAAGACACACGCGAGGGGCCCCGTTCGTGACACCGTCAACACTATTTATAGGGACCAGAGAATGCCCCAATCCAACGGCTACCCTCCGCAGCCTTAATGGAGCGATGAGATCCACCCACGTGTCGCCATCCCGGCGACCCTCTTGTCCTGCCGCGGATCGCGATCAGCGGGAAATGGTCGGGAGACGGGACGTCGACGAGAACGCACGTCGCTTCAGAGGCCGTCATAATTGCGAACAGAGATCGAGGAGTCGCGCCGTCCAAACTGAAGTCAGAGATCACATCCCACTGACGACCGTAGCGTTTCCCCGCCATCATGACAACGCGCAACGGGCGCACGTCGGCATCGGCATCCGAATCCGAGTAAAAACGCTTTCCTCGGCTCACTGTCGCAACCCGAGCAAAAACCGGGGGGGGGGGGGGGGGTAGTAATATGGGTCGCCCTACGGCCACGGCGGCGGAAGAGAGGGACCTCGGATCATTCCGGAAATCAAACGAAGTCGGCTCGGATCATTCCAGAAGTCAAAAACCAGTCGGCCCCAACCGACGTCCGGGTAGTCCGACTCGGCACCACCATCACAGACGGCTCGTACGGTCGAGCCTCTTGCCACCATCCGTTGCACTTATGGAAAGATCCGTTTACGGAAAGAACCAGGGATCTCGGATCATTCTCGCGCGGCTATTATGAGAGGCCCATTAGCGGCAAGGTAGCGCCGGGGATAGCAGATGCGCAATCAGCGCCATCATCAGTGCGGGCCGGAATCGCGGGCACAATCTCAAGCATTCCCTCGACCTGCCTACCATAGTCGCCCGCGTGAAACCACTATAAAAAGGGGGGAAGACGCCCCTTGCAGGAAGTAAGTGATTTCTGATGCTGAAAATCTACATTTCCGACCTCCCGAGCCTGACTTGAGCGTCGGAGTTCTTCCCCACCGAGCTCGCTCGGTGGTCTTGCAGGTACATCTCCGACAGCGGGCGTGCGACTCGTCCTCCCTTGGGGTCTGCTCAGTTGCAACCGAGCCCGTTACTCTAGCAGTAACAACTACTAAATAGGCATATAGATTCCTATATCAGCGTAGTGACAGACCTAGTGAATTCTCATCTCACCCAGTATGGAAGATAATTTGGCAGCCCAAGCTTCAAAGGCAGATTCCACCCAATCAAGTTATGTTTATTTGGAAAGCCATCTCCAATGCACTTCCCACATTTGCTAGACTGTCCAAAATGGTCCCAGACCATTGACACCTTATGCGCTACAAGTAATGATAAGGAAGAAACCATTAACCATATATTGTTTGAATGCAATGTGGCCAGAGCGGTTTGGTTTGCCAGCAATATTAGTTACAGAGTTAATGAGACGGTCTGCTCTTTGGAAGATAGAATTCAGTCTTGGGCTAATCAATCTTCTATTGAAGATAAGAAGGATTTGCAATACCTCAGGTATGCCACAACTATTATGTGGAATTTATGGAAGGCTAGATGTACTAAAGTGTTTGAACATATTTCCTTATCACCTGATCAGATTATTGCTAAGGTGAACCAAGATGCATCTTTATGGTAGATCTGAAGATCCTCATGTACAAACCAGTAAAGAGAAGCCTTAGACTTTCTTTCCTCACCAATCCTCAATCATGTTAGTTAATGCAACCTTCAAAGAGGGAAAAGCCTCCAGTGCAGTTATTCATCTCACCTCAGAGTATCATCTAATTGGTTGCCGCACTCACATCTACAATGCACCTAACTCTGCTAAAGCTAAGCCTTGGCCATCCTCCATGGTATCATGTGGCCTGACTATATTAATCAACCCTTTGTCATTGTCAGCGATGCCCTCATGGTCATTAATGTTATTTCTAGTAGATCATGTATCTTGTGGCAGTGTTGCTCTACCATTGAATATTGTAGAAGTTTATTAAGATCAACTCTAGCCATTAAAGTTACTTTTGCTCCAAGAGCTGTTACCCACCCAGCCCATATTATGGCTAAGCATGTATTTGCTAGTGATTGTGAAAGGGAATGACCTATCTCTTTTATCCATATACGCAGTGGCAGATCCCACGACCAGTCAGTGGGGTCACGTGACCCCACTGACTTGGAAGGGGAGTCTTAAAATGTGTCTTTTTTTATTTGTATAGGTCAAAATTTTATGTAAGGTGACCCCACTGAATTTAAGGGTGACCCCCTACTAAATTTAAAGGTGACCCCACTAAACTAATTTTCAAGATCCGCCACTGCATATACGTGTTGTTCAGGCATGTAATATTTTGTCTGTAAATTCATTGAGTTTGAAATAGTTGCATGCATGACTTCTTTCAAAAAAAAAAAGGAAGAGCAAGGGTGAAAAAAAAAGGGATGGTTGTGGGTTTGGACGTGGTGGGTAGTAAGACCAAGTATAACGAAGGTATATTTATTTATTTATTTATTTATTTATTTTAACGAGAGTGGGGGACTTCTTTAACATGATTTTAACGTTTAGATCACGTTTAGGAGAAAAAAAGGAGCTTTAAAAACTTTTAAAAAAACAAAACATGATAATTTAATCATGTTTTTTATCACGTGCTCATCCGAAAGTCACATTTTTCCGGAAGAAAAATAATTTATTCTCTACTACTTGTATCATTATCCAAATTCAAAATAACATTCTCTCTTCTTCTTCCTTTTTTATTCCCTGAAACTTCTGATCGTTTTTCTCCATTTTATTATTAGCCAAAATGTTTATTTTTTTTTCACAATAAAAGTGATATTTCTGAAACTGGAATCCAACACCCTCGGCTTGAAGAGGAAACCGGAAAGGAGGAGTCTGTTAAAAGCGGTAAACCGTCGGCCGGAAAAGGGAACATTGTGAGCTTCCCATGAATGAGAGGTGCAGCACACCGCCATCGCTGCCTCTCCCTCGTCGGTTGGCTCGCGCTAGCCAGCGCCCTCCTCGCCCTGCGCGTGGTGCCACCGCGCCCTCTCGCCGTCGCTCCCGCTGCACCTCCCCCGGCTTTCAACGATAGCATTCGCGACAACGGGAACTGCACAAGCTCCGCCGCCGTCAACTCCAGCGTCCCCGACCAGATCCGCCGGTTCCCCATGTCCAAGGCCCGGGTGTATGCCGACGTCAACGTACTGCGCCCCAAGGAGTATTGGGACTACGAATTGCTCACTGTCCAGTGGGGGTAAGTACCCGGGGGAGCCCCCGAACCTTGATTCTGGAACCGAACGATGATAACTTGTGGCTCGTTGTGGTGGGGTAGAGGGCTCTGATTGCTTATCGAGGGTTTCCAATTGTGAGAAAATGTTGTGCTCGTTGTGAAACCAGAGTACTGAACCGTAGAGCTAGTTAGGAAGAAATTGTTGGTCATTGTGGCGTTATTTCGCGGCCTCGCTCACATTTATCAAGTTATTTTCCCACTGGTTTCGTAGCATCGTTTGTGGAGGAAAGTCTTTTGCACTGTTGGTTTGCTCTTTATAGTAGGTGGTTTGGCGTTTTCTTCATTTTTACAGAGTAACAGACAATAACAAGTTCGCAAGCATGTATGATACTCCCATTCGTCTACATTTGTCTGTTTTTTCCTTTTCTTTTTTTTTTATCTTGGTTATAAGCATTTTAGATATTATTCCTGTCGTGACCAATTTTGGTTTGTGAGAATCTATTATCTTGGATGCGCTAGTGACTCAATCGTCAGTTAAGTTACAATGAACAGTAACTTTTTGCCTGCCTTGCCAGATCTCACTTCATTTTTTTAAAAGAGTAAGGAAACCCATTAGCCGCCCCCTCCATTATTATCTTGTGATACTTTTGCTAAAGAGGAAAAGTTACTTATTCAGTATCCATATAGGATTGTTTCGATAACGGGGTAATACTCAAATAGGATGTGTTGTCCCAGTTTTGTGGCACCCCTTTCTGTGTCTTGTCCGGGGACGCCACCTTAGACCCAAAAGCTGTGAGCTGGAAAATTCCTCAAGTCACTAAAGTCCAAACCATCATGTGTCTAATAAACATGCATAATTTACAACATATTTGGGATTATACATCAATCAAATTGCGCATACAAAAGAGAACTCTAAACCTCCTTCAACCTTTACTTAGCAATCTCCAAAACTCCCTAGATCACTCTCCAACCTACCCTTCGTCCAGGTTAAAATCCATTATTCACTGAAGGCTCCTTAAAAATGGTTAATTTCATTTGTGAGTCCTAAGAACTAGTAGACATTATCAGAATCAATAACATGTATATTATGTAATAATTTGACAAGTCAAATGATAATTATACGCTCAATATGAATTTAAGCATAACACAAGGCTAACATAAGTCAAGGAAATGTTGCTAAGACGATGTAAATATTTGACACGTATATTTCAGAAATTTTTTATTGCCGAACTAACAGATTAATTTCAAGCTTGTAATTGACCTTATAATCTTAATAGATTAAACCATCTTTGTATGATCTTAATGTATCACATTATATTCATAAGCTTAACAGATTGGATTGTATCATATTTATATGCAAGTTCAATTGCTCTGACCAATTAAATTAATTCCTCATATCAATTGCATATGCATCTAGACCACAATATAAGGGGCCAAATAAAACAGATGAGTGGTGCTAAGATCTTCATTAAATGCTCACTATCGATGGAAACATAAATCTGGCTCCTGAATTTCTGGGTTTGCCCACGTACCTAGGTCTATGGAAAATAGATATTGGTTATGATATTCTTGATTATTCACATTGAAGTAAACATACTTTTACCCTTTTTTCTAATAATTTTTTTCCTTCCTTCAGTGACCAAGACAATTATGAGGTTGTACGTAAAGTTGGGAGAGGAAAATATAGTGAGGTTTTTGAAGGCATAAACATAACCAGCAAGGAACGCTGCATCATCAAGATCCTCAAACCTGTCAAGAAAAAGAAGGTAAGAAAGCTTATATGTCTATTCAATATGTTGAAGCTTCTGAACTCTTATACACCATAATTTTCAGTCCTTTATCCTGTTCTCAATATATCCTTCCTCAGAAAATAGTTAGTTGGTTGATATAGTTGATTTCATTTTCATTTGTGATAGCTTTCAAGTCCTAATTGGCTGATAGCAATGTGTTATTTTCTAAACAATCGTTTATGAAGAAAATTGCTGTTAGATAATATATATTTGTTGGGATAAGGAGTTTCAGATCTCATTTTGTAGAATGCAATTCCCTGATTCAGGGCTTTTGGAATTTTGGGTGTTCACATTGTTGTTGAACAGTTAAGTCAAAGTCTCATCTGGAAGTCTGGAAGTGTGTTACATTTATTACTCATATTTTTCTTTGTTCACCAAAATGCATCTACTTGAAGTTTTTGTTTGACGGAATCTCATTAGCTTTAAGTTTTCCTTTTTCTTAAATAAATATACTTCAACATTTTTTTTATAAGATAACATCTTTATTATGAACCTCTGCAGATAAAGAGAGAAATCAAAATACTTCAGAATCTTTGTGGAGGTCCAAACATTGTGAAACTACTTGACGTTGTCAGAGATCAACATTCCAAAACTCCCAGTCTCATATTCGAGTATGTTAACAGCACAGATTTCAAGATTCTATACCCCACACTGACAGATTATGACATCCGTTACTACATTTATGAGCTTCTTAAGGTTTGCTTCACTTACCTTTTCTTGTTCACTTACTTTTTCATGTACAATATTAAAAAGTGTCATAAAGTATGTGGCAAAATATTTATCTGAGAAGCATGCTAGCAAAAGTCTATCATTCTGAATTTTAGTCCTATTTTTGGTTGTTGACAAGAGCTCCAGCACTAAGCTTTTGTGGGAACTTTGACTACCAAGTTATAGTTTTTTAATGTACTTGATTTCACATCTTATAATTTGAGTACTCTTGTTCTTGTAATCTTAATTGCGAGTTTCCTTTTTAAATGATGAGAGTTGGTTGTGGACTGATCCTATGTGGTCAGAGGGAGAGGTAACTTTGACACGCTGAGCTAGGCCAAACTGGTATTGGGGGATGTTTTTGGTCGCCTTTTGTCTCTGACTACATGGATGTTTTTGGTTCTGGACCCAAACTGGTATTGGGGGATGTTTTTGGTCGCCTTTTGTCTCTGACTACATGGATGTTTTTGGTTCTGGACTGATGCCATAGCATCTGAGATGGCATGGGGAACAAGTGAGTGGAAGCCTGGAAGGTGCTGCAAGGAAGGGAGGGCAGTTACATCTCATGGCCTGTTACATCCTCATGACCCACCAAAGTGATTGTAAACTACTGTCTCCAATGTGGTTTTAGTCAAGTTTGGCAAACCATGGGTGGCATCTCCTGTGGTGTAGGGGAAAAACTTCTAGAATATTTTCTCCTCATGGAATAGATGATAGAGAATTGGTAGACGAGGTTGGAGGAATATGTAGGTATGGTTCACTCTTTTTGAAAGGCGGCAAAGTTTCTGTGAATAATATCTTGTGCGTAGAAATGATATTAACTGCATGGTTTTCCCTTCAAGGTCAAATGCCCTTTTTAAAAAAATTATATTCAACATTGGATTTGTTTGGGAAGAGAAACATAATTGAACCAATTGGTTTGTTTCTTTAATATGAGGGTTGCAGTTTGATAGGTTTTTTCTTGTAATATATTGGCGGTGTGATTCCAGCGTTATTTCAACTTCGAGGGGAAGTAAATTGTATACTTTCATATTTCCTGGTAAAACTGATCCGCAGTGTTTATAATGCTTAACCACATTCATGCTGTATTAGCTTTTTGATTTAAGCTGCAGCAGCTTCTTCTCTGAATGAGGCTACTTGCAGAAACTCATCTTGCTATAGCTCCTCCCAGAGTCTTTTTTCTTAGGAAATAGTGCAAATGCCGGACAACAACATGTAGCCACTGATGTGGAATATATGCCACTGCATCTTCCATTGTTTCCACAGACATAGCTGACAATATTTTGCTATTCTTGTCTTAGTTCTTGCTTGCTGAAAAATGTAGCTAAGATTCAATGTTGGATTGTTGATAAACTGCAAGGCATTAGATTACTGCCATTCACAAGGAATCATGCATCGGGATGTGAAGCCTCACAATGTAATGATAGATCATGAGATGCGTAAACTACGCTTGATAGACTGGGGTCTGGCAGAATTCTACCATCCTGGCAAAGAATACAATGTCCGTGTAGCTTCAAGGTAAATCCAGACATTATTTCCTAGATAAAAAACCAAATTATGAAGATATTCCATCAGGTGTCTTTATATATTTATGTATTTCTCAGTAGAAATTTCCTATTTATGTGCATTTCTTTATATAACCTTGTCATGAAACATGTTTACTCTATTACTTGTGCTGCTGGCCACTATAGGATAAAGTTTGAGGGTCACGTCTTCTGGTTCTGAGGACATGAGTGGAACATGGAAACTTCTTTTCCAGTGCCCCTTTCTTTTGTGGACAGTATTATGATGACTGTTTTTGCCATTATTGTGAGAGCATCTCATATTCTAAGGATGTGGGTGAAACGTTGAAACTACCTTGTTCCTCACCCATCTCCTTGTTCATACTTTACATGGGATCTGGATGCCTGTGCTTTCTGTTGTTTTTCTTCTCTGCCAGAAGTGAATAATGACATGAATGCTTCACATCCAGGCGTTCAGTTTTCTCAATGTGGTTTGAAATGGATATACTCCATAGTGCATAAAGCATACTCTTGATATCATGTTTGTTATTTTTTTCATCTCTCTTTTACCAGATATTTCAAGGGACCTGAACTACTTGTTGATTTGCAAGATTATGACTTCTCACTTGATATGTGGAGTCTTGGCTGCATGTTTGCTGGCATGGTTAGCATTTTCTTTTCATTAAGACATTTGTTTATATTATTCATAAAGCATTTCAGTTCATTTACCATTTTCCCTTTTAGTAACTGCTTGAATTCTGATTTTCTGCACATAATGGGATGAAGAAATATGAAACCCATTTTTTAGAAAAAATAAATTTGTAACAAGTCTCTCCTGGCACAGAATCAACTTCAATGAGTGAATGCCAAAGCAGTTTAAACTTACTGATTCCAACCCTTGTACACACCCTACAACTGAACATCAAAGCACCTGTAACCATTATTTTCTTTGAACAGCATATTATTCTCTAATGATGTCAAACATGACTCTCATTTCTTTTTGCATTTTGCAAGTTATAAGGTCCATAGCCATCTTTTGCAGATATTTCGCAAGGAGCCTTTCTTTTATGGCCATGACAATCATGATCAACTTGTTAAAATTGCAAAGGTGATTACTAATGCTCTTTAGATAACTTTAGAGAATCTTTATTCATTTCCTCAGGGTTCATATGTTGCCTTGAAGTTGTAATGTTTTTATATTCGTATTCAGGTTTATCTTTAACCGGTATCTTCTAGTATAATAGATGTAGAAATATCATGTATGTTGAGATGAAGAGTACTGTTTGCATGTTTCTCGTCGCATGTCCTTTGTTTGGTTCAATCAGTTGATTATCGATTCCTCTTCATTGAGATATGACTGTATTATGTCCACTTTATGGACATTGTTATTGGTTATCCCGTAAAAGTATTTTATTTTAGGGAAAATTATCTACATACCCCTAAAATACTGCATCTCTCTCTCCCCTGACCGGCACCGGAGGGGGGTGACCCCCCTCCCATATCCCCACTCTCTCTCTCTCTCTGACTGGCACCGAAGATGGAGACACCCCCGCCCCCGGCACGCCCACTTCCCCACCACCCTTTCTCTCTCTTCATCTCTATATTCTCTCTAACTCTCTCTTTCCCTATTTTCTTAAGAGGGATATTTTAGAAGAATTTGTCCATTATTTAACAGTTCCATTAAGATGATAGCGGAATATTTTTGCCATTCTGATGGCTAGCTATCCACAGCAACATAACTGACTAATTTTTTGGATTTCAAGGGTATACAGTGTGCAATATGCAGATTTCAGAGGTATAAGTTTGAATATGATGTATTTCAGGGGTATGCATGTAATTTTCCTTTAGTTTTATAATCACATTTTCTTTAGATAAAAACTGTGACTTAAAATTTAAAGATGATCTCATGAGACATTTCACTTATATGTATCTGTATGATATTGGAAATTTTTCAAATTTTGTTTTACATCATGAAGAGATTTTATGCCCATTTAATTTAGTGTATTTTACTCAAAAAAAGTTATATTGTTCCTTCAGGTACTTGGAACCGATGAGCTGAAGGTTTACCTGAATAAATACCATTTAGAGCTTGATCCTCAACTAGAAGCCCTTGTTCTTGCTGGGAGGTATACCAAGAACCTGCTACTTTTGAAGGCATCCATAGTTATTTTTAACAATAAACTTTGAAGAGGCAATTACTAGGCCAAATTCATGGCCTAAATCCCATGGATTACTGATTCATTCTGGGTCTCATGCTAGTCTCAAATCTCAATTGCCAGTCATCTCTAGTGCTCAGTGCCAGAGTTAGAAGAAAAAAGTTTGAAAGGGGAGGCTGAGTGGCTGAATACTATCAGTAGAAGTGTCTGCAATGTGGTGGTGCAGAGTTCTCTGAAGTTTGGGCTTCTGGCACATCTTGTTTCTTCCCTCTTTAGTTGTATGTTAACCACTTCAAGAGTTCTCTGGAGTTTGGGCTTCTGGCACATCTTGTTTCTGCCCTCTTAGTTGTATGTTAACCACTTACAAGCCATTGGTGGAAGCCATCCAACAGTCAAAATGTTTTCATATTTTAGGAATTGTTTGTAAACTAGAAAGCCGAATCAAATCATTATGATGTGCTATACTTGGTATTTTTCCAATTCTTGATAACCTATTGGGATGGTCATTACCTGATATTGGTAGCTACCTGACCCTTTTTCTCACTTGAGTCCATTTTTACACTGTCAGGGAGGATTACAAATTTTGGATAATTGGTTCCTGTTCACAACCCCAGTACCTACTGACAAGTATGTAGGCAAGTTAACTTTGGTGATTGGAGAGTTCTGTAAGACTAGTTATCAAGTAAAAGATAACCATACGCCAAGGTCTGGGAGGTTTCAAGTTTAATCCCCAATGGGGTCAGGTTTAAAAGGAATTTCAAAGAAGGTTATAGATAGGTTAGTATATTTAGTTTCCGACAAAAAAATGAGGGTAAAAGATTACCTTCTGCTTGCAATATAAGCTTAAAGTATGAGAATATTTAAAGGCTTGTTTGACGTGGATAAAAGGAAAAGAGGCAAATTTTATATCTAGTTATATGTTTTCTCTTGTGGCTTATGGTACCATCCACTTTTCAAAAAAAATGTGTCTTCTCTTGTGAGTATTAAGCAAAAACTGTAGAAGCACAAACCTTAGGGGGATCATGTTTGTTATTTGTTTTTTCAGGCACAGTAGAAAGCCATGGTCCAAATTTATTAACGCAGAAAATCAGCATTTAGTTTCTCCTGAGGTATTCTTATTTTTTGGATGTTTTCATCTGAGGTCAAATATGCTTTCTGCTAATTGAAATCACACTTCTCACATCCTCAACCTATTGTTACTTGCAGGCCATAGACTTTCTTGACAAACTGCTTCGTTATGATCAGCAGGACAGACTGACAGCAAGAGAAGCAATGGTAAATTTATTAGCAGTTATCCTTTCCCCGCTTAATGTTCACATGTTGGATTTTTTCCCCTGTGCAAGTTAAATTGTGGTGATTTTTCGGGAGCATGCACCTGTGATTTTCTTAGAAAATATGTGAGGATAAATGGGCACTTGAATATGTTATGATTTGGCGATATTACAGTGTCTAGTGACCTTTTCCCCAAGGGAGGATGAAAGCTTTGAAGTGAAATTTAGTCATTGTCTAGTGTCTTCATACTCTAAACTCTCTGATTAACTCACATTTTGAGGATTTAGGTTTCCTAATTGGAATATGGCATGACATTCATGGTGCATGAAGATAGATGTTTTTATTCTTTTTTACCTATAACTAAGGGGCAGTTTTGATGCATGGAAAGAGGAAAACAGTTCCTATAGGTTCTTAACCTATGGTGTTTTTTCTCTCTTTTTTTGGTATCTTTCTTTGAGGTTACCTTGCTGCAATATTGCTTTTTATTCATTGCAAATTGCCATTCATGTTTGGTGTGTATCAAACTCTTTGAAGAGTTTTGCTGTAAAAAGTGTAATTTCTTAGTCCATGTTTGAGAACCATGATTGTCACTTGGTCAGGATCATCACTCTTTTGCTTGGCATGTCTGGTGGTGGAAGTTTTTAGTAGGGATTTCAGGAGTTTTTGCTCATAGTAGTGGTGGGTCTTTTGATTTATTTATTTTCTCCAATATTCATTTCATGATCACAGAGAAGCACAGCACCTCTGTCCATGTGTACATGTCGTTTTCCAGGTCTTATTTTGTCAGGTCCATCTTTAAATGACAGCCGGGCCCATTCTTGCCCGTACGTCCATTTAGTGTTCTGATATTTACTCATCTTCATATCCAAGAGGATTGCCATTTTATTTGTCAATGGTTCCTCCAACTGATCTTTCAGTGTGTCCAGTTCGCTCATCTTTTCTTTCCTCTGTCCCTCACAGGCTCACCCGTACTTCTTCCAAGTGAGAGCGGCGGATAACAGCAGGAACCGCACCCAGTGACATTAGAGACTGGATGTTGTTATTTATCTAAACTAGGCCATGGCCATTGATATGCTGTAATCTGCTCTCATAAGTTTACCGCCCTGTCGTAGAGTCGTACACGGCTTTGCATGGGCGTGCTCTCTGCAACTTATCCATGGCCTCTGTCCCTTATCAATCATGGGGCTTTTATCTGAGAGCATTGAACTTACGTAACTGTATGCACTTGTGAGATTGTTATCACGTCCGAGGTATATGCATATGCCCATCAGTTTTCTACGTCTAATTCTAATCTTAAAGTTCTCTAGTTGGCTAGCCGCCCTAGGCGCCAGCGTATAATAGGGCGTCAAAGATGTGCGTGTTGAAACAGAGGAAGGTTCAAAGCTTAACTATTCCTCTCTTTTTTTTGTCTTGCTTAATTTCGCCTAGCTTGAACCGGCACTGCACAACTGCAAGTCCCCAGTTCGCACTGCATCGACATCGAATTCGGTGGCTTCACGAGGACTTTCTCAATGCAGGGTTAACATTGATGTGAGACCAAACACTGGGAGAAGATTTCATTGCAACTATCCGAATTGTTTAACTAGAAATTGTGAAGAAATTTCCAAGATCTGCCCATCTTTATCTTGAAGTGTAGGATAAAAGAACTTGAAATGGAGAAGAGCTTTCCTTTTTCATTTTTGTTTAGTCTATCTCTTCCTGATTGATCCCTAACTGAACTGTCAAATACCGTGTTAGGGCAATCAACAAAGCTCAGTCAAATGTTTGAATCTTCTGACGATCTATCCATCTTTAGGCCAATGTAAGCATCAAAAGTAGTTGACCAACAAAAGTAAACGACTGCTCGTCCGTTTCCGGATATGAAAATTTGGGAGTCTCTGCCTATTAAAATTTAATTCACATTTATCATGATTATACTTGTTTGTAAACAAAAGAATAAGAAAGGTCATCTGCATTTGCGGATACGGTGAGAAACTTTATTTTTATTATCTTTTTGCATACCATCTATATTCTTAATGATGTCTACATGTATATACATGAATGATAAGTCCATAAGTTCTATTCTAACTACTACTTATATGTAAATGCCTCGAATTTTCCTTTTATCATCTTCAAATACATTTGACAACTTGGGCCTTGTGTTTCACATTTTGACTCCGTGCAACTGATTATGGGAAAAGAACTTCCACAAATCCTTAATGGCATGTTTAACATTTAAGATAGATCGGGATAGAGTGAAAATATCTTCAAAATTTTAAAAATATCTTTAAAATTTTAAAAATATCCTCACTTTATCCCCAATTTATAAATTTTCTTTTCGATTTCACCCTCTATAAGTGAGTCGTCTGAGAAAACATACTTAAATCAGATATCATACATTACATGGAGTAATGGATCAATGCAAAACGAAAACAAATGATGGTGCATCAGTCGTAGCCAATCTAATGAAACACTGGCTATGACTGATACTGATACACACCAGCCAGGCAAGCCTTTGCTTTCATTGTTTCCATTTTTCCCTAAGGTTAAAGGACCCAGTTCATTTAGTTTCACATTTTTCTAGTAACCATATGTTTCCTAAGACCCTTCGAAAGCACAAGACTGGGAAGCATCCGTCGAATGTCTTAGTCAAATCCATATTCTCTGTGAAATATATAAGCGGAGTTTTAAGAGGGGTATTCCAGGGCGGCCTTTTACTTTGCCAGTCTACAAAACTTGCAGTCTGAGCGGACATTCTTGTAGCTTTTTACATAGTTTTGGGGAGTAAGTTTAATATCTATTGGCTTCAACAACATTCTACGCCCTTCTACAGGTATAGCAACCATCATTGGGGTTTCATCCGACCATAGAGGCAGAGAGAGAGCAGGTTGTGCTAGCTCAGGACAGTGATTTCGCCGGTCTCTAGCAACCAAAATCATATGGAACAAGCCCTTGCAGCTCCGGTCCATTAAGCCTCCTGTTGTTGTCGAAACTGCAATTCGATGAAATGAGCTCAGTTAGGGCAGAGAGAAGGATAGAAATATCAACAAGAAACGCTCTGAATGATGAGTGAAGAAAGAGAGAGATGACAACAGGTGAAGGATAGAAGGTCAAAACAGTATTATAATCTCAAGGCCTGTGAACGTCCGAATATGGAGCATGGCGCCAACTTTACTGTTTCAGGCCTTTTCACTGCTGGTGCTTGTGATTAAACAGTCCTCTCTCTGTCCTCTTGATTATTTTACTTGATAGTCGAAATCCCTACATCGAAATTGTCTGTTCCCAAGGTTGAACGAAACCTTCTGCCTACTTCCCAAATTACATGAACTTAAGACAAACACATGTTCTCAGGGCACTTCTGCAAACCTACCCTGACTGATAGGTAAGCACAGATTGGCAGGTGGCTAGGATTAAAACTATCAAATGTTTCAATCCTCAGCTGCTGGGTACAGCAGATGCCAGCTTGATAGCATAAGGTTTTTTTCTTTTCCCTTTTTTTTTTATTTGGGGGGGTAGGTGGTGGGCATTGCTGGGGGTAGATAGATGATGACGTACTTAATGCTCCATGTGAAATAAGGCTGCCTAACAAGTCAGATGAACTAATTGAACTAATGATTGAATATTTTCTGTTAGAAACTTTCTGGTATGTGAAGCCACTGGAAACCCTACTCATTGGTCTTTCTTAAGCAAGGCTACTTAAAATCACCACATTGGCTTACAAGGAAATGTAGACAATTGTCTGCATTAAAGATGGCTATGATGCTCCAAGTGCCAATAGACCGAGGCTTAAAAAAGGACACAGATCTCAGCATGGCACCGAGCTATGAAGTAAAAAGAACCCAGGAAGGAATGCATCATCCTAATAATCTCATGGGGATTCAAATAAGAGGTATGATATTGTAACCATTACCTAGCTGACCTCCCGAAACCACATCTAATATTTTGGATAGTCTGTCCATGCATCAAAAGAAAGATGACTACATCAATCTGAAGATATTACGGTCATGCGGTGTAAGATGTTGCATGAAGAAGATTTCCCGAAGTGAAGTGAACCAAACGTCCAACCATTTGATCAAATAGAGGCTACCAGAAGAGCACACGCCCAAGAGCCAGCACAATCAGAGCTGTTCTTTTGATGGACATAGCAGAACGAGGGAAGAAAACGAGAAAGTGTGATCATTGCTCGAGAGTTCTTACCTCTGGTAAGGGAAAGTAGCAAAAGGGCCATCAATGGGAATTGTTCCACAGAGATCGTTGTTTGATGCATCGCTGTACCATGTCGAAATGCACGGGAATAAGAAAACTCACAGAAACCCACAACATCAACTAGCACAAAAACGAATCACAGAAGAGAAGAGGAAAAGGGAGGGGGAAGTTATGCAGTTGGTTTCTTTTCTTAGGCACTTACAAGACTTTAAGGTTCGTCAGCTTAGCGAGCTCTCTCGGGATGGAGCCCGTCAGCCTATTGTTGTTCAGGCGCCTGTGCACACGAAAAGAAAACCACAGGATGAAGAATTCTGGATGGAGTCTTCGAATGGTTTCGGAAGAAGAAAGATACGATCTTGCTAAGGTATCTGCTTTAAAAGACATGGTCTTTTCTTCCCCTCATCTTAATTTCTCCACAGGGAAGACGAAAAAGGATACAGGGGGAGAAGAAAACTTACAGGAACCGGAGGGACTTCAGGTGAGCGAAAGATTTTGGGATCTCCCCTTCGAGCCTGTTGTCATACAGATCCATGCTGATCAGGTTCTTCAGGTTACCGAGCTCCTTGGGGATCTTTCCCTCGAAGTTGTTCCTGTAGAGCTCCCTGCACAGATCATAAACGAGAACACCTGCCCGTTAGAACATGGCAGAAGTTTGGCAGGAGAAAAAATATGTGCAAGAGACAGAGGGGGAGGAGGGATGTACAGGTATTGGAGATGCTCGAGGCGGCCGAGCTCTGGTCCCAGGGGTCCCGAGATGTTGGAGTTGCCCAAATCCCTGTAAGGCGATTCCAGTTAGAAAGAAAGAACATGTCGTCCGGAGGTGAGCGAACACACAGATGGCTCCGATCCACAGCGTGGCGGCCGGCGAGGTGGACGATGGAAAGAGGGACAGAAGCGCTTACAGGCGGATGACCCGGTTGCGATCGTCGCAAGTGACATGGAACCAGGTGCAGGGGTTAACGAGGGTCGGGTCCCAGCTCTGCAGTACGTTCCTCGGGTCCTTCAGCCTTGCCCTTAGCGAGTGCAGCGCCTCCCCTGCAAGCCACAAAAGAAGAGTACAAAAAAAAAGGAAGAAGCATTCAGAACACAGAGTAGGGAGGAGGAGGAGGAAGAAGAAGAACAAGATGGAAAGAAAAGGACACCCAGAAAGAAGAAGAGAAAAAAGGCGACAACTTTGCAAAAGAAAGAAGAAGAGAAGGGCGAGAGAGAAGAGAGAACCGACCTTCGGGATTGGTGGAGATGGCAGGCGAAACAGCGACGAGGAGAGCGAGGAGCGCGGCGAACAGGGGCGAAGCCATGAGAAGGGAAGGGGGGAGGAGCAGTGTCAGCTGAAGGAGGGAGGGGAAGACGGCGAGGTATGGATACGGAAGTGGGCTTTGGCCGTGCTGACGAAGCTGGGGAAGGCGCCCGTCCGCGTTTTGTGCGGGGGATGAGAGAAGAGAAGAAAAGGGGGGAGGAGCTCTCGCTGTCGGCAGTCAACGTCTGTCAGGAGAAGTCGTCAGTCAAAAGAGACGGACGGGAGAGGTGATGATGCGGGGGAAGGCGAGGAGGACACGGTAATGGGTGTTGGCGGGGGGAGCCCAGAGCCCAAGCCTTGCCGTGGGAAGCATCTAGTGAATTGCGTTGCAGGGAAGTAAGAGAGTTTGAAAAGGGAGGGGGGCCAACAAAATTACAGAGGGGAAAGTGCGGTTGTGGCAGAGGCAGCAGAGAAGTGGGGTGGGGGACTGCCGGAGGTGCCGGGTCAGAAGGGGGATGGGGTGCCCTCCCCCCCCCCCCCCCCATATGCGTTTCCTCGTCAGTAGGCACGAGCAAAAAGCGACGTACATGCAAGTTTAATAAACGCGTTTGTTTGAAAACTGGGAAGACAAAGTTGGTGTAGAGAGAGAGAGATGCAGTGGGGAAAGGAGGGGAGAGAGGTACTACTACAGTCGGGAGAGTTGAGAGCACAGGGAACTCCGCCGCCGCAGTCGGACCTTCGTGTTTGCCAAGTTCAACTGTCTAAATTTCGTTTTTCTTGGGCAAGTTGAGGACACATAAGTTTGTGGGTTAAGATTTTTGAGTTATATAGGAATTTACTAATTCTATGTCCTTGCGGGAAGTTTTTAAATATAAATATTTAATATATATTTATATATCTTAAATTTTATATAATAATATTTATTTAAAAAATATGTTAATAAATATATATATATATTTAAAATGATGTAAATAATTAAAATAGAACAACTTATCTAAGAACATTAAGGGTGTCAATTGGGCCGGGCCGGCCCGGCCCGGCCCGGAGGCCCGGAAGCCCGGCCCGATTTTAACCGGGCTTGGGCCAGAAAAATGAGTCCGCTAAAAGTTTTTGGCCCGGTCCAGCCCGGCCCGAAAAAAAATAGGGCCGAGTTTGGGCTTTGTGAGGCCCGGCCCGACCGGCCCGGTCAGCCCGGAATTGAATCAATGAGATTAAGTATGGAGATCGATCATCTATATATGACCAGCAAATATCCAAACACCATGTGTTTCTCTGATTAAAACATGGCATTTATGTCCCTTTAATTGGAAAAACATGCATTAGATTAACCATCTGACAACCAACTCCTAAATGTATGTATGTTAGAAAGCGAGAGAAATAGAAATGTCATTGGAGGCTGCTAGTATGTGTGGTGCATGCAGATGTGACTGCTGCATTCACACACTGGAACTGGATCTTCTTGTTCTTAGTTCAAAGCTATCGAACGGGAAGTGATCACGAAGGTGCTCTATTTAATTTAGATGATCGATCTCCATCTTTTAAAAAAAAATTAAACATTTCTGATACATAACAAAACCGTCCAAAATTTTTTAAAAAATTGATGGCAAAATGAGTTAGAGTAGATATATTATATATTATATAAATAAAAATAATATTTTCGGGTCGGACTGGGTTTTTCGGGCTTTTTCGGGCCTGGGCCGGGCCCGGGCTGGTTTTTAAAAAATGGGCCTGGGCCGGACCCGGGCCGACTTTTAGAAAATCGGGCCTGGGCCGGGCCTAGCAAGGCCTGGCCCATTGACACCCTTAAAGAACATCATAAGATACATAAGAAATATATATAGTGTTAAAGTAAATATCGTCAATAAAAAAAAGTCCACATGAAATATTGGTTTATATCATGAAACGTAAGTAGAAATTGTTAAATTTCAACATCTCTTTTTCAACTTTAATTTTCTTCATCTTGCTGCATGAATGTTATGCAGGAATAGCATCGCCAGATAGGTCTTCTTATGATCATTGTCTGAAGTAGTCCTCTACAACAAAGTGATACTACTTGAAGAACATGTAATTAAAAATGTATTCTGTATCATAAAAAAAAATCATTAATATGACACTTCCTATTCATTAAAAGTGAACAGCTCCGATGAACCAACGTGAAGATTAGAGGGCGAGGGTGGGGGCGGCCATGCACTTCGATGAACCGGTGTCTGAAATTGGCTGGCGAGGGTGGGGCGGCCACGGAGACTGTTCCGGTAGTATGCAGAGAGCGATAGCATCGCTGTCGTAGTAGGAGAATTTGAAAAATGGTAGCGACGCAAGAAGAGAGATAGATCAGAAATGTGAGCACAATGCAGCGGAAGATAAAGAAAGTGCACACGAAGAGAGAGAGAGAGAGAAAGAAGTGGGCAACCACGAAGGCTGTTCCGGTAGTATGCAGAGAGCGATAGCATCACTATAGCACCCTTGATTTTTAAAACCCAAATAAAAATAAAATATCTATTTTTAATAAATGAGAAAAATAGAATTAATTGAATAAAAAAGGAATAAATAGAATTAGAATGATTTAAATCAAAGCCCATTAAGCTAAATTAGCAATGGGTTGCACTAAGGGTCCTAACATGATTTATTGGGCCCAAATGAGGAGAGCCCATCATGGGATGAGAAGTAATTAAGTTAAATTCGTACCTAATTAACTAAATAAATGAAAAGAGGTTAAGATAAATACTAAATAACCCATATATATCCTAAAAAGGAGTCTTATACTTACCCTAACCCTCTACCCACGAAATTAGATCTGTTCCCAGCCTTATTAGGTGGATAAATGAGAGAAAGTGGGAAGATAAATAAGAAAATTCGGAGTTTGAAGGAAATGAGAAGTCTTGGAAGGTTTAAGACTCTAATTGGCAAACAAAACACCTTAATTCAGCCATAGCAACCCCATAGCACATTGTTGGAGCTCTGGAGCACGAGGGGAGAAGGCTAAGGACGAGGAGCAAGGAGAGGAGGTTGGAGAAGAAGGATGATTCTTACTTTTCTCTCGTCTTGCAACCGTAGGATTTGAATTGCATGAAAGGTAGGCAATCTCTCAAGCCAAATCTGTGTAAAATTTACCCTAGGAAGACTTCATGATCCCGAGCAAAAGCCCTCTAGTTTCGCTCCATTTCGATCTCCTATGAGGGAGAATAAATTCTTTGAATCCCTGTCAGTTCCATGTACCCGACTCTTTATGTTTACTCTTAAACCTCGGGCATACATGACCCCATGCCATGAGAAAATTCTCATAAATACTACTTCATGTTAGCTTTCAAACGCCCCTAGTTTGCCTAATTTTTATCATGTATTCATCTCTAATTAATTCATTGAATCTTGTATGTGCATGTTTAAGTTACTGATATGTCACTTGATTACAGCATACCTAAACCTTGTCTATTTTCAAATTAATCGTGCATGTTGATAGATCTATATGTCTACTTTCGTTTAAAACTAGTTTCGTGAATTTTGGAGCACCGTGCGATTTTATATTGATTATAGAAGAGTTCTATATCATGCATGGAGGGAAGGACCACCCCGGAAAAAGGCAAAAGGGCCCTTCTTGGGGTCGGCCCGCCTTCCTGAAATCGCGGCGGCGCGATCCGCTGCGACTTCAAGAAGGTCGCGGCTGGTAGGTCCGCCGCGATGGAAACGCGGCGGACCATGCCGCCGCGATTCCCCTGAACCGCGTCGGTCCAGCCGGTTCAGCCGAACGCAGGTAGACCGCCCGCTGCGACTTGAATCGCGGTGGGGACCCCTGACGCGATTCACATTTTCGCCAAAAAACCTAAATTTGCTTCCATACCCTTGATCTATATACCATTTAACCCTATTTGTCCCTTAATTGCGTGCTGTTGAGAATAGTAATAACCTGGATATTACATTTGGTAAAAATTACTTGAAATTTATTATTTAAAAACTATTTACACGATTTATCATACTCTTATGATTTCTTCACACTTGCACACACATAACGTTATTAATTGTCATTTAACCCTAATAAGTTATTCAATAATATAGCTGGTAAATTAGCAAAATAAATGACTAAATTTCCCTATTTAATTAAATATAATTATCTTTGCTTTATTCGCAAGTTTTGAATACTGTTACCGTTTTCCCTCGGCCTTCGAGCACTCGAGGCACGATGGACCCGTTTTCTATACACTTTCTCTTGACTTGGACCACATCTCCATTCGGGAATACTCTCTACTGGGCCAGTGACTCCTTGTCAAGGCCTCCGTAAGTCTTCTTGGCTTTGGCGTACGTCCATTGTCGACGAGCTAGTTATACCCTAAAACCCGTTACGCCTTAGGGATCAGTACGATCCATGGCCTTAGTGTTCTTTCCTTATCTTTTGATCACACCGGACCATCTAGCCTGTGTACACAACACGGCTAGTGGGCGGTGGTGACTTCTACCAGGCTGTCGGCCCGCAATGGTGTGTCGTGCAACCGTTACTATCGATGTTTAACGTGATTTTATGATAATACCCCTATCTCATCTGCTCTCTATATCTTCTCATCTGATCACGTTCTCTCTACGCTCTCATCTATCTCGTCTAGTACTCTCTTATCTCTTCTTGGTACTCTATTGGCCATTCTTGTGATTGTCTAAGATAAAGAAATGACTAATGCCAGTGCAATGGGGCCCGATCAGGTCCTGGGAGGAGCGCCTGAAAAGTGCCAATGCCCATGGGAGTTAAAATGATCAAGGATGTGTTACGACATGCATCCAGTGCCAGCATACTAGCAAGATTAATCTATGACAATCAAAGTACTATCTTTACCAGTACACTTGTTATCGTTACTAGTGTGCAAATTACATGATATATCGTTACATGGCCATTCTATTATCATTCTCGTTGAACTATTTTCCATGTGCCAGATGCTATTGTTATCTCGTTATCATTGCTTGTTCTACATGACTCTTCTCTCTAGTTAACCTGCCATTAAGACATTAATTATTTAAACCATGCTTGTGTTCATGAGATATTAAGTCCTAATGGGCGTTATTCGCTCATCCTGCATTTTTATCTAAATATGTTTCAGGTGAGTTTGACGATGACCACACTCAAGAAGACGGGATTGAGGATGATGCTCAGGAGTGACCCTATTTCAGCAACCATAGCTTTAATAGTTAGTATAGAATGAGTCAGATAGTTATGATGTATTAGTTTGGTTTTTTTTCAATAAAGTGCTCTGGGCCCTAGTTTTGGCTCTGACACGTTGATGTAATAGTTAATTCATGAAGTTGATGAGATATTAGTGAATGTAATGAAGTTTGATGGATTATTAATGAAATTTGAGTTTATTGGGTATTATTCCATTTGTGCAATGGGTTGTATTTATTTCTCGCTCTGTACTATTTAATAACTGTAATCCCGCTCCGATATTCCGCGTCAGGGCGTTACAGTTTTGTGGTATCAGAGCCTAGGTTATTATTAAGTATAGGATGATCTAGGTTTGACCTGCCTCGACTTAGAGTCTACGTTCCATGCCTATGTGAGATGGGTAGAACCTTGGGTAATAAGATAAATGAACTCACACACGCACAACCTTAGTGCAAACTTATTTTCTTATAAGTACATTCTCTTTTGAAGGAACTTAAAACACAATAATGGCAGCGGAGCGTGCGCAACTCCGTGATATGCAGCAGACTATTCAGCAGCTTACTCAAGCCTTACTTCAAGCGGCTGGAGCCAACAATAACAACCGAGGAGCTGGTGAATTACATCGGAACTTCCGCAACTTGAATCCACCCCGATTCAGCACTACCACCGACCCCGATGAGGCAGAAAATTGGCTCAAGGAGACCGAGCGCATCTTCCACGTTATGCAATGCGTGGATGGTGATAAGCTACTGTTGGCAACATTCCAGCTAGAAAGGGATGCCCGTGCGTGGTGGGACTCCATTGAGGCTACAAGGGCTGATGCGCAATTCACATGGAATGAATTCAAGGAGCATTTCAACTCCAAATATTTTTCAGAAAGAGTTCAAGAAAGGAAAGCCGCCGAGTTCGCCGCTCTGAAACAGAGGAACCTGACGGTTGCCGAATATGAGGCACAGTTCTCCCGATTGGCTCGCTACGCCAATCATCTGGTTAGCACTGAGTGGATGAAGGCGAAGAGATTCCTCAATGGGCTCAGACCTGCATATATCACTCAACTAGCACCATTTGGCATTCAGACCTATCCGGAGATGGTCAAGCGAGCACAATGCCTAGAGGATGCGACTGAACTCACTGAGCGCATTAAGGGCAGAATGTTCAAGAAAGAGCAAACTTCCGGAGCACCGAGCAAGCCTACTAACGGCAAGAAAAGGCCGTTAAGTATCACTGATGGGCCAAGCCAGGAGCGAAAGCCCAAAGTCCCTACTCCTACTACCCCAAACAACAAGCCCAGATGCAAACACTGTGACAAGCTGGGCCATACCGCAGAAGAGTGCTGGAGGAAGGCAGGTGCATGCCTTCATTGTGAGAGCAGAGAGCATCGGATTCCCGAATGCCCATTACTGAAAGAAAATGAAAAGCATCCTATGGGACAGAAGAAGCCAGACCGACTGCAGGCCCTGCAAGAAGTGGACACCACCGAGGAAGGTGGAGTGGTGGAAGGTACACTACCAGTTTTTTCTCAATCAACATTTATTTTGTTTGATACTGGCGCAACACATTCGTTCATATCACAAGCATTTGTTGATACATTAACTGAAAAACCTGCATCTATGCAATTTGAATTACTTGTCACAACACCACTGGGAGAAAAAGCTCAACTCAACAAATACTTTCCATTAGCTGATGTTAAGATTGGTGAACTCAATCTTAAAGCAGACTTGATCTGTATGCCCATGGAGGGCTACAATGTTATTCTGGGAGCCGATTGGCTATCTACTTATGGGGCTTGTGTTGATTGTAGAAGACAGAATATTACTTTTAGTGAATTCCCTAAGCTGACCTTCATGGGACGTAGACACAAGAGACACTTGTCTCTCGTCTCTGCTATAAAGGCACAAAACATGATAAGAAAGGGTTGTGTGGCATTTCTTGCTGCAATTGTAGTTGAAAAGAAAGCATCTAAAATATCAGACATTCATATAGTACAAGAATATCTAAACGTGTTTCCCGATGAGCTGCCAGGCATTCCACCCGAGAGAGATGTGAATTTCGCAATTGATCTCGTACATGGAGCTGCACCGGTTTCACGGCAACCCTACAGGATGTCCCCCGCTGAATTGAAAGAATTGAAAGAGCAATTGATGGAACTTCTAGAAAAGGGATTTATCAGGCCGAGTACTTCTCCTTGGGGAGCACCAGTGTTGTTCGTCAAAAAGAAGGACGGATCCATGAGGTTATGCATCGATTACATGCAGTTGAACAATCTCACTGTCAAGAACAAGTACCCTCTGCCGCGTGTCGATGAATTATTTGATCAGATATCAGGAGCAAAATATTTTTCTAAGATTGACCTTAGATTGGGATATCATCAGATGAGGATTAAAGATGCAGACATTTACAAGAGGCTTTCAGAAGCAGGTACGATCATTATGAATTTGTAGTCATGCCTTTTGGACTAACCAATGCTCCTGCAGCTTTCATGCAACTAATGAACAACATTTATCGGCCTTACCTCGATAAGTTCATCGTGGTTTTTATTGATGATATTCTGATATACTACAAGACCAAAGAAGAGTATGAGGAGCATCTGAGGATTGCTCTGCAGATTTTGCGGGACAACCAACTCTACGCCAAATTGAGCCAATGTGAATTCTGGCTCGAGGATGTGTCATTTCTAGGCCACGTTATTTCCAAGGACGGTATCGCTGTCGATCCTTCCAAGGTAGAAGTCGTACTCAACTGGGAAAGGCCGAACAATGTCACTGAAATCAGGAGCTTTCTTGGACTGGCTGGTTATTACAGACGGTTCATAAAAGACTTCTCCAAGATAGTTGTACCTCTTACGCGTCTTACGCGGAAAGAGAACCCCTATGTCTGGAGCAAGGAGTGTGAGAAGAGTTTCCAGACATTGAAGCAATTGTTGACTTCTGCACCTGTCCTTGCGTTGCCAGTCGAGGGCGAAGGATTCTCAGTCTACACCGATGCATCTGGAATTGGTTTAGGCTGCGTATTAATGCAGAATGAAAAAGTGATAGCATATTCTTCAAGGCAGTTGAAGCCACATGAAGTCAACTATCCAGTCCATGACTTAGAATTGGCTGTGGTGGTATTTGCACTTAAGATCTAGAGACATTACCTATATGGGGAGCAATTTATTGTCTACTCCGACCACAAGAGTTTGAAATATTTATTTTCTTAGAAGGAGCTCAATATGCGACAACGGAGATGGCTGGAGTACTTGAAAGACTTTGATTTCAATATTCAATACCACCCAGGTAAAGGTAATGCAGTAGCTGATGCACTTAGTTGGAAGCCAGTAGCTTCTTTATCCTGTCTAGTCATGGGCGAGATGCAATTATTAGAGCAATTCGCCAGTCTAGATCTGAATATTGAGAAGAGAAGTGATAAGATGTTAGTGGCTAATCTTAAAGCTCAACCTGACATCTTTGTCGAGATCAGAGAGCAACAGACTAATAATCCGTTTCTAATCCGAGTAAAAGAGACTATAGTTGACAAGCTAGATTTCTCTTTCGTGGAAGATGGAAGAATATTATTCCAAGCCAGGACATGTGTGCCTGACAATGAAGAGCTGAAAAGGAAACCGATGGATGAAGCCCACAAGACCAAGTACACAATACATACAGGCGCAACCAAGATGTACCAAGACATGAAAATGTCATTTTGGTGGCCAAACATGAAGCGTGAGGTGGCTGAGCATGTTGCGCACTGCCTCACTTGTCAACAGGTGAAAGCCGAGCACCGTCGTCCTGCGGGTGTACTTAGACCCCTGGACATACTTGAATGGAAGTGGGAAAGCATCGCCATGGACTTCATCATGGGTTTACCCCGAACTCGTGGTGGACTTGATGCTATCTGGGTTATTGTGGACCGTTTAACCAAGTCCGCACACTTCCTTGCCATTAAGAGCACCTGGAGTGTGGATGTGTTAGCAGCTTTGTATGTAAAGGAAATTGTGAGATTACATGGAGTCCTAGTATCCATTGTCTCAGACCGTGATCCCAGATTCACTTCTAGATTTTGGAAGGGACTTCAGACAGCGTTGGGTACTAAACTCAATTTTAGCACTGCTTTCCACCCATAAACAGACGGACAGACAGAAAGGACAAATCAAATAGTGGAAGACATGCTTCGTGCTTGCACTATAGATTTTGAGGGATATTGGAATGAACAACTATCTTTGATTGAATTCGCCTACAACATCAGTTATCAGACCAGCATTAAAATGGCATCATTTGAAGCATTGTACGGCAGAAGCTGCAGATCACCGGTGTGCTGGAATGAAGTAGGTGGACAGCAATGGCTGGGACCAGACATGGTGCAAAGCACTAGCAGGGATATACAGATTATCAGAGACAGAATAAAAGTAGCTCAGTCCAGGCAGAAGAGCTATGCAGATAAGAGAAGGAGAGACTTAGAATTTCAAGCCAGAGATCATGTGATGCTGAAAGTATCCCCGACCAGAGGATTCCGAAGATTTGGGATGAAAGGCAAATTGAGACCAAGATTCATAGGTCCATTCGAAGTGTTGGATAGAGTTGGCGAGGTGGCGTACCGACTACCACTACCTCCCCAGTTCTCAACAGTGCACAATGTGTTCCATGTGTCCATGCTGAGGAAGTACGTGTATGATCCGTCACACGTAATCAGCTATGAAGACATTACTCTGAATAAGGATATGACCTATGAAGAAAGGCCAGTGAAGATCTTGGACAAGAAGATGTGTAAGGCCCTCGAATTTTGTCCTTATTATTTTATTGTGTGCAATTTTATGCTTGTGTATGTATATGCATTATCGTGTAAGTATTATGTATACATTATCTGGTGTACTTATGAATGTATGTATATACTTAGTTGTATATATATATATCGGTTGATTTCGTGACATAGTGAGTGTGTGCATTACACCCTATGTATTTCATGCATATACTTAGGAGAAATTAGGGTTTTGCATGGTTTTGGGTTCTGGCCGAAGGGTTAGTAGACGTCAACATGAATGGACGTTCACTTATTGTTAACGTCCATATAGGTGGACGTCGATTAGTAAGTAGACGGCCTTATCGGTGGACGTCTACTCCATGACAGGCCAGTCTGCAGCAGCATGGTGTGCCATGCCTTGATGGGAGATACCACCCACTCCCCAACGGCTCCTTGGCCTTCCAACCGACCTCTTGCGTGGGGTGAGAGGGTCCTCTCTTAAGAGAGCCCTTGTTGCAACCCCAAAGAGCTCTCTTGGCTCTTTGCAAGGAGAAAAACAAAACCCTAGAACCTGTGAGAAAACTTGGAGTTTGAAGGCTTTGATCCGGCGATCCAAGGCTTCATCTGGAGATCTACTTCGACAAGGAGGAGACAACACATCCGGCTACACATCCCCGACCCTGGATTTCAGAGGGGAGCATCACAGAGGCCGGAGTGGAGGCATCTTGGAGGCTTCTTGGGACTGCCCAAGGAGAGCTTCTCCAACCAATTTGATCCCTTTAGGAGTTTTCCAAAGGCAAGTAACCCTTCCACCTTGTCCATGTATGTGTCTAGGAGGTTTCTATCATTTTTATGGATTTTCCTCGTGTCCTGGATCCCCAACATTCACCATTCTTTAGAGCTCGGACTGTGTTTTTACACAGGTCCGAACTTGACGGCCAGATATATTGCCGTTGAGATCTTGAGTCAGCGGCCAACGATATTGCCGTTTACTTTGTTTGACGGCCAGACTATGCCGTTGAGTTCTTCTTGACAGAACAGTGGACTGTTCTGCCCTATATCTTTAATTTCCGGATTTCTACGCATGAGGATATAATGTAAATTTTATATGTTATGTAAAATAGATAATGTGATGTGTGTGAAAATTTCTGTATTTTTCTGTAGATGGCATAATTATTAGAATTATTGAAAGGCATGTGTAGGAGAGAGATTATGCATGTTTAATTGTGTTCCCATGATTTCTGAGGAATTAAATGCTGTAGAATTTTATGAACCATGTATATATGTATCAGTCCATGCATTGCAAATTTGGGAATTTTCCCATATTCATGTGAATTTTTATAATTCCTACAATGAGAGATAGAAAGCATGTGTAGACCTTGTGAAATTTTAGTAAATCGTGCGATGAGAATAAATTGGGAAAAATTTCTTGTGCCAATATGTTGTGGGTTCATGACTGTGCATGACCAAACCTGAACCCATGTCATGTTCTATGTTAACTTAGTTTATGAATGGCATGAAAGTGAATGTTTTAATTTCTATAAATGCATGTGAATTCAGAAAAATGTGAAAAATTGTATGTGTGTTCTTATACCCGAAAAAAGCATGTGGTTAAATTTTCAGGAAAATTGGATAACAGCAGCCTACACTATGAGATTTTCATGTGAAAATGAGTTATAAATACATGTACCATGATTAAGGTTAAATGAGGTGTATTACAATTAATCCATGAGAGCTACTAAATGCTTGATTTCTGTTATTAGTGGCATCATGCTAGGGAAGAACAGAACCATGTGCATAAATAAGAAAGTGTGAATATCATGTGTAAAACGTGTGTTAATCGGAATGTGTAATGTGTAAAATGTGCCGTGTGTGACACTGCTTCCATAGAGGGCTGTGGAACTGTATCATGGAAAGGTCCCCATGAGAAGGTTCAATGTGTTAAGATATCCTAAGGGCATTAGGATGAAATCCTGGAGGTGGACAAGTACCGCTGGTTAGGGTGGAGACGTGTTCTCCCGGTCTGCGCAGTGCCAAGAGTCATCACTGTATTACCTAGGTGATGTGCTATGTGTTATGTGTATGTGATGTGTCCTTCTAGTGGTGGTTTGGACCATGTGTCACGGCAAATAAATTGTGAAATGTGAATGTGAACATGTGCAAAAATGTGTATATGTGAACATGTGTAAATTGTGTATATGTGAAATGTGAAATCATGTGAACTATTTATGTTAGAATGTGAACATGTGTACATGTGAAATGTTTAGAAAATGAACCATGTGAAATATGGGAATGTGTAACCATGTGAAGTGAATGTGTTAGAGTATGAGACGATAATTCATGCTATGATATTTCTAATTCCATGTAAATTGCCATCATGTTATAGTCAAATTGGAAGTGTAGTTTTCATGTGATTAAATGAGTAGAAAGCATGTGATAGGGAGTGTTATGTGAAACATCTTAAACCATGTACCATGTGTTTTGACTTTGTAGAAATACCATGATAGGTTGTCTCTTATTGATGTTCAAGCATGCTGTATGATTGCCATGCAAATTGGAATAGTAGAACCTACTATGATGTATTCATGAATGATGTGTATGGAGTTACTTGCTGAGTCTTTTAGACTCACTCCTTGCTTCGGCGTACAGGTTTAGTTGGTGACACACTTTTGGAGGAGACAGTGGAGAGCGACTCCGAGCGTGGAGAGTAGCTTGTGGAGTTGACGTTGTGCCCCTTTTTGTTTCATAGTATGTAAATTGTAGCTTGTATTAGAGTTATCATTTTGTAATTGAGGACAAATAGTATTAAATGTAGAACTTTAATTTGTGGACAATGTAGTTGGTTTAATTTCAATTATGAAAGTTTAGTCTTTTAATTTGCTATATGGATCATGTATGATAATGTGGATGATGGAATGTGATGACAGTTAGTCCTTTACTTCCGCGACTCTGTATCTATATTTGTGTATATCTCAATCATGTGATAGTGCTTGGGTAAATGTCCCACTGTGATAACCTTTACTATACCGACGTGGGTTGGTACAACCATACCGGTACAATGAGGGTTGTCACAAGATGCAACAGCTTCAGAATAGATCTATACCCGTGGTAAAGGTATTATGGAGAAACCATGAAGTTGAAGAGGCCACGTGGGAGCCCGAAGCATTAATGCGACGAAATTATCCAGAGTTATTTAGTAAGTCATTCTTCCTCGTATGATCCTATGAATTTGGGGACCAAATTCTTTTTAAGAGGGGGAGGATGTAGCACCCTTGATTTTTAAAACCCAAATAAAAATAAAACATCTATTTTTAATAAATGAGAAAAATAGAATTAATTGAATAAAAAGAGGAATAAATAGAATTAGAATGATTTAAATCAAAGCCCATTAAGCTAAATTAGCAATGGGTTGCACTAAGACTCCTAACATGGTTTATTGGGCCCAAATGAGGAGAGCCCATCATGGGATGAGAGGTAATTAGGTTAAATTCGTACCTAATTAATTAAATAAATGAAAAGGGGTTAAGATAAATACTAAATAACCCATATATATCCTAAAAAGGAGTCTATACTTACCCTAACCTCTACCCACGAAATAGATCTGTTCCCAGCCTTATTAGGTGGATAAATGAGAGAAAGTGGGAAGATAAATAAGGAAATTCAGAGTTTGAAGGAAATGAGAAGTCTTGGAAGGTTTAAGACTCTAATTGGCAAACAAAACACCTTAATTCAGCCATAGCAACCCCATAGCACATTGTTGGAGCTCTGGAGCACGAGGGGAGAAGGCTAAGGACGAGGAGCAAGGAGAGGAGCTTGAAGAAGAAGGAGGATTCTTACTTTTCTCTCGTCTTGCAACCGTAGGATTTGAATTGCATGAAAGGTAGGCAATCTCTCAAGCCAAATCTGTGTAAAATTTACCCTAGGAAGACTTCATGATCCCGAGCAAAAGCCCTCTGGTTTCGCTCCATTTCTATCTCCTATGAGGGAGAATAAATTCTTTGAATCCCTGTCAGTTCCATGTACCCGACTCTTTATGTTTACTCTTAAATCTCGGGCATACATGACCCCATGCCATGAGAAAATTCTCATAAATACTACTTCATGTTAGCTTTCAAACGCCCCTAGTTTGACTAATTTTTATCATGTATTCATCTCTAATTAATTCATTGAATCATGTCTATGCATGTTTAGGTTACTGATATGTCACTTGATTATAGCATGCCTAAACCTTGTCTATTTTCAAATTAATCGTGCATGTTGATAGATCTATATGTCTACTTTCGTTTAAAACTAGTTTCGTGAATTTTGGAGCACCGTGCCATTTTATATTGATTATAGAAGAGACCTATGTCATGTATGGAGGGAAGGACCACCCCCGAAAAAGGCAAAAGGGCCCTTCTTGGGATCGGCCCGCCTTCCTGAAATCGTGGCGGCGCGATCCGCCGCGACTTCAGGAAGGTCGCGGCCGGTAGGTCCACCGCGATGGAAACGCGGCGGACCATGCCGCCGCGATTCCCTCTGAATTGCACCAGTCCAGCCGGTTCAGCCGAACGCGGGTAGACCGCCTGCCGCGACTTGAATCGCGGCGGGGACCCCCGACGCGATTCACATTTTCTCCAGAAAACCTGAATTTTCTTCCATACCCTTGATCTATATACCATTTAACCCTATTTGACCCTTAATTGCGTGCTGTTGAGAATAGTAATAACCTGGATATTACATTTGGTAAAAATTACTTGAAATTTAATTATTTAAAAGCTATTTGCACGATTTATCATACTCTTATGATTTCTTCACACTTGCACACACATAACGTTATTAATTGTCATTTGACCCTAATAAGTTATTCAATAATATATCTGGTAAATTAGCGAAATAAATGACTAAATTTCTCTATTTAATTAAATACAATTGTCTTTACTTTATTCGCGAGTTTTGAATACGGTTACCATTTTCCCTCGGCCTTCGAGCACTCGAGGCACGATGGACCCGTTTTCTATACACTTTCTCTTGACTTGGACCACCTCTCCATTCAGGAATACTCTCGACTGGGCCAGGGACTCCTTGTCAAGGCCTCCGTAAGTCTTCTTGACTTTGGCGTACGTCTATTGCCGACGAGCTGGTTGTACCCTAAAACCCGTTACGCCTTAGGGATCAGTACGATCCATGGCCTTAGTGTTCTTTCCTTATATTTTGATCACGCCAGACCATCTAGCATGTGTACACAACACGGCTAGTGGGCGGTGGTGACTTCTACCAGACTGCCAGTCCGCAATGGTGTGCCGTGCAACCGTTACTATCGATGTTTAATGTGATTTTATGATAATACCCCTATCTCATCTGCTCTCTATACCTTCTCATCTGATCACGTTCTCTCTACGCTCTCATCTATCTCGTCTAGTACTCTCTTATCTCTTCTTGGTACTCTATTGGCCATTCTTGTGATTGTCTAAGATAAAGAAATGACTAATGCCAGCGCAATGGGGCCCAATCAGGTTCTGGGAGGAGCGCCCCAAAAGTGTCAGTGCCCATGTGAGTTAAAATGATCAAGGATGTGTTACAGCATGCATCCAGTGCCAGCATACTAGCAAGATTAATCTATGACAATCAAAGTACTATCTTTACCAGTACACTTGTTATCGTTACTAGAGCACGTTGTGCAAATTACATGATATATCGTTACATGACCATTCTATTATCATTCTCGTTGAACTATTTTCCCTGTGCCAGATGCTATTGTTATCTCGTTATCATTGCTTGCTCTACATGACTCTTCTCTCTAGTTAACCTGCCATTAAGACATTAATTATTTAAACCATGCTTGTGTTCATGAGATATTAAATCCTACTGGGCGTTATTCGCTCATCCTGCGTTTTTATCTAAATATGTTTCATGTGAGTTTGACGATGACCACACTCAAGAGGATGGGACTGAGGATGATGCTCAGGAGTGACTCTATTTCAGCAACCATAGCTTTAGTAGTTAGTATAGAATGAGTCAGATAGTTATGATGTATTAGTTTGGTTTTTTTCAATAAAGTGCTCTGGGCCCTAGTTTTGGCTCTGACACGTTGATGTAATAGTTAGTTCATGAAGTTGATGAGATATTAGTGAATGTAATGAAGTTTGGTGGATTATTAATGAAATTTGAGTTTATTTGGTATTATTCTATTGTGCAATGGGTTGTATTTATTTCTCGCTCTGTACTATTTAATAACTGTAATCTCGCTCCGATATTCTGCGTTGGGGCGTTACAATCACTGTCGTAGCAGGAGAATTTGAAAAATGGTAGCGACGCAGAAAGAAGGAGATAGAGCAGAAGTGTGAGCACCGTGCAGTGGAAGATAGAGAAAGTGCACATGAAGAGAGGGAGAGGAGAGAGAGAGAGAGAGAGAGAGAGAGAGAGAGAGAGAGAGAGAGAGAGAGAGAGAGAGAGAGAGAGAGAGAGAAGTGGGCAAGTAGTAATCATATGTGTTTTTGTGTTGGGTGTTTTGTGTGCACTGTACGCCGGAGAGAAAGAGGTTAAATATGTGGAGGCCCATTGTGGAGACAAAGGTTAAATATGAATAATGTTACTGTACATTTAGTTTTTAAATATTGTATACCTATTATTATTATTATTTATGAGATTATTCATCAGAAAAAAGAATTGTAGCCAAATACTGTACTCCCTCCATTATTAAAAAAAAACAATTATTCATCTTTGTTGCCTAGAACAAGATAAATGTGTTTATTAATTCCAAAGATGCTATATTCAAGCGTTAAGATAATAACAAAGGAGGAAAAATATATAAAAATATATAAATATGCAAAAACACAGTCAGATATATATGAATCTAAAATAAAGTTAAATTATGTTATTTTTATATTTAAAAAAAACTAACATTACACAATGTGATATTTTATAAAAAAAATTTAAAACTAAGAAAATAAAAAGATAAATGTTCAGGACTGAGTACTGTAGCGTTACAGTAAGTTACTATAGCGCTATAGTAGCTGCTAGCTTTAAAAAATTATAATTTTTTATGTTATTATTTATATTTTAAAAAACTATAAATCAAAACAATTAAGATTAACCAATCAGATTTAAAAAAAAAATCAAACTAAGAAAGAAAAAAAAAAGAAAATTGTTTAGTGAATAGTGAGTTATTGTAGTGCTACAATAAATTATTGTGGCGCTACGTATCTTCTCCATTCTGTGAGTGCATGTGCGTGTGTGTGATATATGAAAGCTAACGCGTGAGGGGCGGGTCAATAGAGGAGACAACGGATGCCGATGGTGGAGGAGAAATAGCCGGGACGTGGAGTGGAAGGAGATGGAGGAGGGAGAAGGCCACCCACGTCCGCTGCTCTCCCAACGGCTTGGATGGCGGAGGCCGCACGAGAGTTGGTTATCCCGGACTCTACACTTGTAGGGTGGGTCAGGAGGGTAGGAGGACGGCGTCAGTAAGGAGGAAGAAGGCCCCCCATGTCCGTCGTCGACCCAGCACCTTGGACAGTGAAGGCCGCATGGGAGTTGGTTTTCCCGGAGTCAACGCATGCAGGGCAGGTCAGGAGGGGAGACAGCGACGACTGGTGGTGGAGGAGAAATAGTCGGACATGGAGCGGAAGGAGATGTAGGAGGGGAGACAAGCGGGTGGTGGTGGAATAGGGTTGATGAAGAGGGCTTAGGCGGTGGTGCCACCTCCACAACGGGTCTGGAATGCAGACATGAATTATATGTTCAGGTGTGCATGGTGTGAATATGATAGTGAAGGTATGCATGCAGACATGAGGTAACACGTATCTTATTTGTTGCTTTGCAACGCTGCTCTATGATGCATTGTTGACAGCTTATATATGTCGGTGACGCTACAGTGAGCGAGAAAGATGCTGATCAAGAAGAACATGCTGATCAAAAATAAGGTATGCATGTTGTGAATATGATAGTGAAGGCATGCCTGTAGACATGATAAAAACCGTAGCTTACCTGCTGCTTTGCAATACTGCCTGCGATGCACTGTTGAAAAGTAGTTGCCCGTCTGTGAGCCTGCAGGTCTAGAAAATCATCGATGAATGAGGTGAAAAAATGAGATACAGTTCTGCATGTCGTCTCAGAGAAATATGTCTCGCCTAAAGTCTTATAATATCTAGTTGCTCTCCCGGACTCTATGCGTGAGGGACATATTTTAGATAGGACGTGGAGCTCTAGCCGATCGATTCTGGCACCATACACCGGCATGCAGACGACGTTCGTCGATCGGAGGAACCTCCCCTCCTCTCCTCTAGCGTCTTGCTGCCGGAATGAAAGCTGCGACGCCATGTTATTTCTCTCTACTGTGCCACCAGTCTTCACCTGCGGTTACCATGGAGGGTCTCCGGTGGCACCAAGACTGAGAAATATTAAATTAGTATAGAAATATTATATTATAAATATTTATTAATTCCAAAGATGCTATATTCAGTTGTTAAGATAATAACAAAGGAGGAAAAATATATATAAATACATAAATATGCAAAATCACAGTCAGATATATATGAATCTAAAATAATTTCTAAAATAAAGTTAAATTATGTTATTTTTATATTTAAAAAACTAACATTACACAATGTGATATTTTATAAAAAATTAAAACTAAGTAAAAAGATAAATGTTGAGGACTGAGTATTGTAGCACTACAATAAGTACTGTAGCGCTACAGTAGCTACTAGCTCTAAAAAATTGCAATTTTTATGTTATTTTTTATATTAAAAAAATATAAATCAAAACAACTAAGATTAACCAATCAATTTTTTTTAAAAAAATCAAACTAAGAAAGAAAAAAAGAAAATATTAAATGAATAGTGAGTTACTGTAGCGCTACAGTTCTTCTCCATTATGTGCGTGCACGTGCGTGTGTGTGATATATGAAAGCTAACGCGTGAGGAGCGGGTCAAGAGTGGAGACAACGGTGGCTGGTGGTGGAGGAGAAATAACCGGGACGTGGAGTGGAAGGAGATGGAGGAGGGAGAAGGCCACCCACATTCGCTGCTCTCCCAACGGTTGGATGGCGGAGGCTGCTCGAGAGTTGGTTATCCTAGACTATTTTTGGAATTACAGATGGTGGACGTGCAGGGGGATAGATGCAGCAACCTTGATTTTTAAATTTTAAATAAAATAAAAAATTAATTTAATAAATGTGATAAATAAAATTAAATTAAATGAAGAGGAAATAAAGTGAATAAAATGGGATTAAATCAAAACTCATTAAGCTAAATTAGGAATAGGTTGTATTAATGGCCCAAACATAAAAGAATGGACCCAAATGTGAAAAGCACATCATGGGATGAGAGATGATTAAGCTAATTTCGTACCTAATTAATTAATAAATTTAAAGGGTTAAGATAAGCATGAAATTAACCCATAATTATCCAAAACAAGAGCCATCATCCCATCCTAACCCTTTGGCCACGAAGTTAGATCTCTTCCCTATCTTTTTAGGTAGATAATGACTAGAAAATAGAGAGATAATAGTGAAAATTCGGAGTTGGAAGAGGAGAGAAGAGTTTTCACTAGAAAGGACTCTTATACAAGCTATACACTCCCCAATTCGACCCTATCAACCCTTAGAACGTTGTTGGAGCTCTAGGAGACGAAGAGAGAAGACTGAGGACGAAGGAGCAAGGAGGAGAAGGCTTGAAGCAAGGAGGATTTCTTCTCTTCTTCGTCATCAACTCTAGGATTTCTTATCAGCAAAAAAAGGTAGGCAATCTCTCAAGCACAATCTAATTAAACTCGACCCTAGGTAGATCTTGATCCCTTTTTTGAAAGCCCTATGATTTCCCTAGTTTCGTGGCTCCATGAAGGAGTATTAAATGTTCTAAGTTCTGTCCTTACCATGCATCCGAACCCACATGATTGTTTTCAATCCACGCATGTACTTGATCCCATGCTCTGAAATTATTCTCATAAATACTACATGATGTTAGCTCTCAAACGCCCTTATTTTCCCCAATTTCCATCATGTATCTTTTGCGAATTAAATCATTTTCCCAAACTGTGCATAATTAGGTCACCGAAATGTAACCTAATCAAAGCATGCCATATTCATGTCTATTTTTTAATTACTCACACCTAGTGATAGATTTATTGTCTAGTTTCCTTTAAAACCGATTTCATGATTTTTGGAGCTTCCTGCGATTTTATATGGAATTTAGAGTAGACCTATAGCATGCAGGGAGGGAAGGAACCCAACCCAAAAAAGGCTAAATTCCCTTTTCTGGGCTCGGGCCGCCTTCTGAAATCGCGACGGCCCGACTCGTCGCGATCTCAGAATGGGTCATGACAGGAAGGACCATCGTGTCTTGAATGCGACGGGCCGACCCGTCGTGATTCTTTCCGGTTCAAACCGCCTGGCCCGGTTCAGCAGAACGCGATCGGCCCTTGCGTCGCGACCTGAAACGCGACGGGTACCCCCGTCTCGATTTCAGTGTTTCGGCCAGAACTCTAATTTGCCTTAATGCCCCTGTTATTTACCCCATTTAATCATTGTTTAACCCTAATTAAGCACTATCATGAACAGTAATGACCTGTTAATCATTAATGGGTAATATACGCATGATATTAATTAATTTAAAAGCCATGTGCACAACCATACATGCTCTCATGATTTCTTTACACTTGCACACACAAAACATTCATGTTTTCCATGAGACCTTATTAAATTACTCAATAATGTATCTGGTAATTAAGTGTAATTATTCACTTAATCTTCCAATTAATTAAATGACATTTGTCTTCGTTTTATTCGCGCTTTGAATACTGCTATCACATCCCTCTGCCTTCGAGCACTCGAGGCACGACGGACACTTGTTTTATACACACTTTTCTTGGCACAGACTATCTCTCTGTCGGGAATACTCCTAACAGGACCAGGGACTCCTTGTCAAGACCTCCGTAAGTCTCCTTGGCTTTGGCGCACGTCCATTGCCGACGAGCTAGTTGTACCCTTAAAACCCGTTACACCCTTGGGGATCAGTACGATCCAAACGACCATAGTGTGTTTTCTTCTTACCTTGGGATCACGCCGGACCTCTGGCCTGTGTCATGGCATGGCTAGTGGACGGATGTGACTTCTACCGGACTGCCGGCACTCGACCTAGTGCTGTGCAACTGTGATTATCGCCGTTTATCATTGATTTTACGATTTTGACCATGTCTCATCTACTATCTCTATACTCTCGTCTGTTCACATTCTCTCTACACTCTCATCTATTCATCACTTACTCTCATCTATTCTTGGTACTCTATTTGACCATCAAATTGATTGTCTAAGATAACAAACATGACTATGCTAGGCAACATTATAAGGGGCCCGATCTGGTCCTGGGATGAGCTCCCGAAAGGTTATCAACTCGTGGGGGTTTAATGATCAGGGTGTTTGGCATGCACCTAACGCATGAACTCGCAAGATTTGATCTATGGCAATCAATTAATCAGTCAATTATTATTTACTTGGACTCGTAGTTGAAAGAATATCGACCAATACTTACTATCGTGACTAGTTTACTTGCTATTTCGTGATATGGACAATCCTTTATCATACTTATGGTGTTATACTCTCGTGAAGGTGCTATTGTTCTCTTGCCATCATTACTTGTTATACTTGACTATTCCTTCTAGTTATCCTACCACTTAAGACATTAATCATTTAAAGCATACTTGTTCTCACGAGATATTAAGTCATACTGAGCGTTATTCGCTCATCCTGCATTATTATTTCATGTGTTTCAGGTGAGTTGGATGGTGATTACCACACTCATGAGGAAGGGAACGATGATGACGTTCAGGAGTGACCCATTTTAGCAACCACTACTTATTAGTTAGATAGTTTAGTTAGTCGTCGGTTAGTCAGTATGTATTAGTGTGGTTTTCAATAAAGTATTATGGGCCCTAGTTTTGGCTCTGGTTAGAGAATGTAATAGCTAGTTGATGAATTATTAATGAAGTTTGGATTTCATTTGACATTATTCCAATGGTGCAATGGTTGAATGTTTATTTTCTCACTCGATACTATTTAATAACTGTAATTCCGCTCCGATATTCCGTGTCGAGGCGTTACAATAGAGGTCACCGCATGTGGGGGAGGCACATTTGGCGGAGGTGCTGGTGTCCGCTGACATGCAGACGACATGTAGAAGGTGCCGTTCTAATCTGCTGTGTTTTCCTACAGAGGTCCCTTGCAAGAGAAGATGAGGAGGAGGAAGAAGTAGATCGTGAAGGAATACCTATTACTACTTGTACTTGCTACGCGAAGAAGAAGTTCGAGAGATGGCGACGGTGTTCTCGAGTGAGAACTATTTGCTGCTATGTGACTGTTGAAGGAGAAGAAGAATATGCAGGCGTTGGCGAAGATCTCTGCAGCGAAGCATCTATGGAGCCGTATAAGTTTTCAGCGTATGAGATGTTGGTGGAGAAGGAAGCATATACACGCCAAACTTTGGCATGTTATTAAAACTTTTTAAGAATTGCCATGTTTGGCTGTGTCATAAGATGGCATATACATGTCATATTTACGCGACATGTAAGCCTTGGAATATTTTATTCGTAACATTGGCATTCTTTCTGATACATGTATACCTACCATGTTTTTCCCTATATATTTTAGAGAGTTTTTAAAGTGTTGCATTTTTTTTGAGTTTTTTCAAAGTTTTCTCTATACAGTGTTTTAGTGTTGGCGAGAAACAAAGTTTCCTGGTGTTGCCACGTGGCAACACTAAAATTGAGAAATATTATATTAGTATAGATTTCTTGGTTTATCTTTAGCACGAAAAATATGTGGAGTGATTAGATACTGGGTTTTAATGCAGGCTTTATTGTCTTCTCTTGGAGATAACATGCCAAGATTTGCTTGAACTCAAAGCCCTCGGTGGACTCAATTTTCAAGAGCCATATTTCATATAGATGAAGAGGTTGGGGAAGGTGAGGAAGTCGGGGACGCGCAGAATGGTCTCACGATTGAGAACTTACTTGAAACGGCAACTTTAGAAACCGTAGGATGATTTTGGGATTGAAAACCATGTAGCAACAAGAGCTTGGTAACCGCAAGATGACTTTGAGATAAGAAATCTGATGAGGTCAGTTCTAACCGGCAAAGATCCTATCTGAACGACCTTAAGATGACTCAAGATTGAGACCTCAGATTTAGTGACGAGGAATGGAAATGAAGTTGTCGATGCCATCTATAACCGTCATTGTTTTGTAAAAAGTCAATTTGAGGAAGGGATCTCAAGATTGACCTTTCGACGTTCTAATCAAGCTCTCATTCTAGTAAATAGAGTGCATGAAAAGAGAGAGAGAGTGGGTGCTGAGATGAGTCGAGATCTCTTGTGTGGGTCCAAAACCTCTTGTATCTTTTACATGTGGTGGGGAAATCTTTTTAAAGGTGATTCTCAATAGTTTTATTAGGTCACCTTGCAATCAAAGGGCCGGGAACCTTTTCTGGAATGTGTGGTCTTTGAAGGAAAGCTATAGATGGGACTACCTTAAAAGGCAGGTCATCAATGGGATCAAAGTCATTTTGGCGTTGGAAACGTGCCCAAATTGCAGCATCTAATCGGATCCAGCCTACATCGGATGGGCACTAGGCCTTCCCTTTTGGGCCACTGATGCTTAATGGGCTAACTAACTTAGGGTGATGGTGACGCATCACAAGTCCCCAACTCTAGAACTAGATCTAGGTCATGGGATCTCGTCCAACACTCACTCGTTGCAACCACTCTTAACAAGGTCGCTATGTTTGTCGAGATGTTCGTTGCAAAGTTGTAGAGGCTACTGCGTCGAGCCATTACATTGTTGTGATGTCAGTGCTTCATTGCACGCCAAGAGTGGTCATCATGGCATCCTCTGTGCACCGAGCAGTCACCACACATAGTACCTCCTTAGGTTATCAACATTCCACATCTTTGAGACTACCTTCCTTGAGATGTTTTCGAGCTTTGTAAGATCCATATTGTAGAACTTTAATGACCTTGTATGGGCCCTCCTAGATTGGGGTGAGCTTGCCGCCAATGCTAGTTGGGTCTGAGGTTGCCACTTTTGTCAAGACAAGGTCACCAACATGGAATTGCCTTCCTCGGACTTGATAGTTGTATGCTCGTATTGCAGCCTACTGAATGGCTTCCATGTGTATTAAGGTGCAGTCCTGGATCTTGACAACAAACTCTATGTTCATCAACAATTGTTCATCATTGAGGTTGGGCTCGTAAGCCTCTATTCGAGGCAAAGGCTAACTGATCTCCACCCATAGGATGACATAAACTCCGAAGGCAAGGTTAAATGGTGTTTCTCCTATTGCCAACCTAGGAGTCATCTTGTATGACCATAGGACTGAAGGGAGCTCATCAACCCATTGGCCTTCTGCTTGGTCAAGTCAGATTTTTTAACCCTTACAATATAGTCATGTTGGTGAGCTCGGCTAACCCATTTGCTCATAGGTGAGCGTATGAGATGAACTGTTGCGCAATCCCATGATCCACACACCAAGCTTTGAAGACCTTGCTAGTGAGTTGTGTGTCGTCATTGACAAGGATCTGGGATAGGCCAAACTGAGTCATGATGGACTTCCAGACAAGGTTTCAGATGATCTTCTTAGTGATGCGTGGTAGCGACTCACTCCCATCCACTTGGTGAAATAGTCCACAACTATGATCAGAAATCTTTACCACCTAATGGCTGGGGGGAACAAGCCGAGAAAGTCGATTCCCCATCGAGCAAAGTGGCAGGGCTCGACAGTGGTGATGAACTCGATGGCCAGTTCTAATCAACAAAGGTCCTATTGGACCGACCTTAAGAGGACTCGAGATTGAGATCTCATATCTACTAATGGGGAGGGGAAGCGAAGTTGTCGATGTCATCTATAGTCATTGTCAACACTGCCCTCTAGAGAAATGTTGAAGGGCATCTCGCCAACCTTCGAACTGAGCATCTAACAGCCCCCTCTTCCCTGGAGATTGATAGCGACAGAATGACTCCTCTCATGCCTAGCAGGCAAGACTAGATGACGCTCTGATCTTCATCTAAAGTCACTTTGATCCTAAATGCACTCTCAACTAGTCCTAATGTCCCGACAACATGACTCAGCGAGGGGCAATAGACATAGTTTTCCTACACATTTAAAAGAGGATGGATGATGAACTAGTGGAAGAGGAATGCAAGTGAGCTCTTAATCCCGAGACTAGCACACACAAGACCACCTAGAGACTCTCTTCTCTCTCTCCTTAATCATACTTGCTCTAATTAGTTTCTTAGCCACCGCTTTTCGACCTCTAAAGAAACATAATCGTAATGGCAGCTTAGTAACTGCAGGAGGAACTAGAGATTGGAACATAATCATAACGACAACTTAATAACCGTAGGACGACCTTGGTAGCTTAATATCTCCATAGGGTGACCTCCATATTGGAAACTACTTGATCGTAATGGCAACTTAATAGCTATAGGATGACCTCTAGATTGGAAACCTAATTGTGACTGCAGCTTAGAATATAATCGTAGTATGACGTTGACATTAGAAACCTAATGGTAACGGCAGCTTAATAACTCGTAGGACAGCCTTGAAATTGGAACTTATTCATAACAAGAACTTGGCAACCACATGATGATACGGAAATAGGAATCTAATCATAACGACAGCTTGGAAACCGTACGATGACCTAAACATTGGAAACCTATGAGAACCGCACTATAGTGTGGTAGTTATCCCCCTGCCAAAAGGGAGGGGCAGTGGCCTGCGCCCTCTCTCATTTTCCCCTCTCTTATACTAATTTACCTAACAAAAATAACATGGAAACCTACTTGGAGATTGGAAACCTGATGGTAATGAGAGCTTAACAAAAGAACTTGTGGGCAAAATAAAGTAATAAGAGGAATTCTAAGTGCCTATTTGGTACTAGATTAAAAAAAAATAGAGATGAGAGTAAATTAATTTGGAGATAAATTATCCCTAGATTTTTAAAGATAACTTCGTTCTTTATTTGGTAGGAAACAATGTTAGTGTTGGGAAGAAAGTTTTATTTTTACTTTTGGTCGTCTTTTGATCTCCTATCGCGCGATCGGTGTCCAAGATCGATGATCAAGGAATTTGATGTGCCGCCAATAGTCTTTGCCTCGCACGATGGACGCCCTGACTTGCTGGACCAATGCGGGACCGTTGCCACATCTCTGATTTTCCAGACATTGAGGCCCACGGGTGTCGATGCCGACACCGATATCCCCTTCATGTCCTTCGAAATTGGGTCAACTGTCGCGTTATCCTCCTTCTTCGCCCCCATCTTCGCTACTAACGTCTATTTCAGTGAGGGTGCCGCCGTGTTCGAGAACGAGCTGCCATTACTTGAGGAGTTGGGGATTAACACCCGATAGATCTGGCCAAAAATGAGATCGATCATGAACCCTATTCAAGTGAACATTCATCTCCACGAGGACGCCAACCTCTCCAGTCCTGTGCGAAAATGGGTAGGGTGATTTGAGGTAAAAAGTAGGTGTAAAAAATAGAGAAACTATTCCACTGAAAAGTGGGATAAGTTATCTCTAATTTACCCTCACTTTTTTAGGATATCCTCAAAATACTTAAACCATATTTATCTTTTTTTTAAGGCACTAAAGATGGGATGAGATTAAATTAACTCTTATCTCCTATTTAATCTCATACCAAGCATGCACTAAAAATCTCTCTCATATGAAAATTAGTCATTCTTACAGTGAGATATCGAGCAATGATCATTCTTAATTGTATATCAAAGAGTAGTCTAATGAGTAACCCTATATGTACACTAGGATGAGGTCACACATTCAAATCACAAGGGGAACATGATTTATAAAGAGTTTATGAAGACATTACAATAAACTAGTTTTTTTTTTGTAACGAAGAATCTAGCGTAGTGGTTTAAGACTCAATACTCAACACCAAGAGGTCAAGAGTTTGAGTCTTACCATAACTATGGTATTTCACACGTATATCTTTTTGCTACGTGATAAATCTCGAGTGAGGAGAAATATATAAAGTGAGCCACCGGATAATCCCCCTCCCACGGAAATAAGAAGAATCCAATAAGCTAATTTCCACCCAAAACGAACAGCCCCTCAGTCGTATGTTGTAAGAGTAGTTTTGACATCTCTAAAATCTTCATGCCCCTCGTGAGATCATGATCATTTTAATGGCCATAAAATCTCTGATTTTGGGGAAACTGTGGATGACTATTATAGCAGCATGCGCGACCGTATTTTTAGCTTTCCTTGGCGAAAAAAGTGAGACACCAAGACCAGTCCACTCATATCTAACCCCTGACTTGGTCTTTGATCCACCTACAGATGAGAATTCAATACTTCTCCTAACACAATTGTGTAATACAATCGTCACTGGCATGTCACCAATCCGTGCCTTAAAAGAGTGGAATTCCTACAAGTCTATAGGTGCTAAAGTTTAGTTTGGTTGGAATGCAATTATTTGGCATCATCCCACGTATTTTATACACTAAAATTGTTAATATGATAAAGCCGAACTGAACTTGCTCACTAAACCAAAGCGTCTTTTCTTGGACTCCTCCCGTCCCCGCAATGTAGTCGATTTTAAACGTCGCAATTTATACTTGCTGTGTAGACAATCCCTGGAATCTCAATTTTATCTGATGCTCCATTTCGGAAGTACTTCATAAGAATTAAGAAGACAACAAAATGGTATCAGAATGTGAATTCCATTTCAACTGGATCGACCTGTACCACTCAGATTTTTCAAGTGCCCCAACACAAAATTTGAATTCTGTAACCAAACATATCTTTGATATCGTTTTCCTGCAACTTGAAATTTAAGTAATATGACAGGATGGGTTCGTATTTTTCCTGCTCAAATATAGGGAATAAAGAGAAATGATTAGTGTCCAACACTCCGGATATTAATTTCTTGTTGGAATGTTCGGACATGCCATGCACACGGGCGTCATAGTGGTGATGACAAGTTGGCGGCCGGCGGCGAAGGCCAGCGGTGGCCAGCGGCCGACGGCGAGTGACGGCGATAGCAGTCGTCGTGGTCGCGACCACCTATGACAACTGGTGACCGACGACCAGCAGTGACAAATAATTATTTATCCGTGACAAATAGAGATCTAGTGGTGACAAATAATTATCTATTGATAACAAGTAGCTACGCTACTGGTAACGAGCTATCTATCTATGACAAATAGATATCTAGTGGTGACAAATAACTATCTATTGATAACAAAGAGCTATCTACTAGTAACGAACTATTTATCCGTGACAAATAGATATCGAGTGATGATAAATAATTATCTATTGATAACAAATAACTGTCCTACTGGTGATGAGTTATCTATTCGTAACAAATAGATATCTATCGATGACAAATAACTATTTAACCGTGACAAATAACTATAAAATGATGACAATAGTTATCTACCGGTGACAAATAATTATCTAATGGTGACAAAAATAACTATCTACTGTGACAAATAACTACATAATGATAACAAATAGCTACCCAATAATAATAAATAGACATACAATAGTCGGTCTACCACCGACTGTCGACGTCCGTCGCCGCCGACCGTCCTGTTGCCACGGTGGCGCTTACATGACGTACCCGGGTGACATGCCCTGACGTTCCAACAAAACATGAAGATACGTCTGACCTGAACAACCTAATCTGGAATTAATGTATGCCACAGAAAATATCTGATATCTCGATGTTCTGGTAAAAATGACCATCTACATTTGTGTCCGGGTCTGTTTGGCTTCACCGCACTTGCTACGATTGGGTTTTGGACGCACAGTTAAAAGCCTAAGCCAAATCTTCTGTTTGGCAGAATCGGCCTCCGACGTTTTGTCGTCTTCTTTGTGTCGAACAAAACCGACGAACAACATCTAGTTACGAGAATAGTGAAAAAAAAAAAAAAAAAAAACGTGTGTTAGATTTCCTTATCGTGTTCCGAATGCCGGTCAAATTCAACTTACTTGTCCTTGTCATAATAACAGGTTCATGTGTCACTATTTTCTCGAGAAATAAAAGATGTGTTCTAAGTTGAATACATCTAATAAAATTGTCTCATCTTACATTTGAGTTTTTATTATGCCCAATCTCAAGATGAGATCTATCCATACGACAGCAATAAGAAAAATGAACACATTTGTTAAACCGATGAAATTACGCAGCAGTGACCAGTAACAACGTCCGCCAAATGGTACATGTCGACGTGCATTAAAACACATAAATGTGCATATGTCGCGTAGGTGTGACGAAATTATTTAGATGGAAGAATAGGCTTTTTTTATAATCAGATAAATTTAATAACTCCTAATAAAAAGAGATTTATCAGTCTTGATAATTATTTTACCGTTTTGATAAATTAGATAACTTATTAGATATTTATCAATATTTATTGATGATAAATTTTGATAAATTTTATTTTATTTTTGAGTTGATAAAATTATTTATAGATAACATGAGATATTTGAATTTATAAAGAGCTCAAAAGATGTCAAAGTAGAAATAAATTTTATTAATAACTTTGATTTGATATAAAATGACGGATGTGACATAAAATTATTATACATTCAAAATATTACACCAAAATAAGAGATAACTACCAGAGATTATCTTATTCACGAATATCTACTTTACAAATAATTTATTTACTTAGAATTTGATAACGAGATACGGGGACCAATAATAGGTTAATTGTACATAGGCTATTCATATTTAATGATTTTTTTAATTTGAGATGGTTTAAATAAAAATATAATTATGAATGAGAATAACTTTTAATGTGATGTGATACAAGAGAGTGTGTATAATTATCACCATTTATACCAGTTTGACACAATTTATCTATATATGAAGAGAGATACATGATTTTTTAAAATAAAATATAATAACTAATAAATTATCTCTAAAAATATCTTTTATCCCTAAGAATCTCCTTCTTAAGTGAGGTAGTTATTTTCCTCTTTATCACTTTTTTTTATCTTGAATAATTTTTATCAACCTGAGTTAAACTAAATAAGTTATCAAACTACCTTGTTAAAAAAGGAGCTAAACCCCCTTGTCACTTATCAAAGCCTCCTTTATACTTTATCCTAAGAAATTAATGCCAGTGATGTGATAAGATAAGGCCGCGATTCTTTGTCGTGGGAACGTGTCGCACCTGTTTTAACAGTCCTCCCTTTGTCTTGGTTAGAATATGTTATCGGTTTCTGAAATGGAGATTTATGCTCTCAAACACTAGCAAGTCTGCCACATAAACGGTATCGAACTTCTCAAAATATCCAAAAGGAACTTCTCAAAAGCCTGCAGAAATTTTTGACTGCATACTGTTACCATGCTGTAAAACCTACAAGAAATATGGAATCTCTGTACTCAAAATACTCGCTTCAAATTAGGAAAAAAAAAAGGATTTTTTATATACACCCTCGTAAACATTGTATTTTATATGCATACCCTTGATCTATCTCAATTGTTTAAAATATCTCTTATCTCAATTGTCTAAAATATCTCTTATCCAGGATAATAGTTGCAGCTATACTTGCCGTCAATATCGTTTGACTTATGGTTAAAAAGCAAAATTTTATAGCGATATATATGCAAAATTCAAGCTTCACAAGGGTATACATACAAAAAATACTACTATCACACAATTTCTATCACATTCACTACGAATATTCGCCCATGGCTGGCCAACTGCAAAGGCATAGCTGCAACTATTACCACGGACATGATATTTTAGACAATTAATGAAGATCAGAAGTATACATGTAAGATGCAAAGTTTATGGGGTATACATGTAAAGAAACCTGAAAAGATACTACAGATACCATTGAAGCAAGATCAATAATATGCTTGACCAAACTGGGTTACTTTGGATTTCAAGGAAAGAAAAAACAAAAAAGATTTAAGTGCAGAATGACAGCACAATATTCCGCCCGCCACATTCCGGTATTCTGGGCCTTCGACCCAAATCTGAAGAATAAGACCAAGTCTCTGTTGCTCCTTTGTTGCCCATCCCCGCGTAGAGGCCCCATCGCACTCACATAACTTTTGTGGCTTTCTAAGATATCAAGCACATATAGAACGGTTCTGGAAAACCTAGGATTACAAACACTAAATGCTCTGAATCTACACGACGGGGAGACCTTCAATAAAACTTTAAGAGAGATTAAGCATATATACGGTCACGTGTCTCATACAACCAGCATATTGAAGCAAAAGCACACATCTCTCTGTGAATTCAGGCAGCAAACATAAGGCCTCTAATATGAATTTAATTGTTTGCAGACGAGAGACATCCTAGACTTCACCTATTTTTTGAGGTGGGGGAAACACTGATAAAGATCATTTTTGGGGTGCTTCGCCTCCGCATGCTCCCTGCATTTGACTTCTGTGGTCGTACACATAAACGTCTGCATGCACACCTTGCACTGGATTTGGATCGGGAGATGGGAAAACCATTAGCACCGGCTCATGTACATGAGAGATAAATCTAAGTTATTATAAGAATCGAACAAAACTGCCAAAGAAGATGGACGGTATCAAAATGGACGCAAGGAGCATTAAGATGGAGATAAGAAGCATCCAGAACCATGGGACGAACAACCTGGTGGGAAGCAATGGATAAAATATTTTAAACGGGCATTTGAGAAGACATCAAACCGAGTTGCACCAATTCTGTGTTTTGAGATGCAGTGAAATGAGAACAGGCATCATCATTTTGCCCCCATCTTGTGGTCAGATCGAACGTGGGGATGTGAATGGTTCTGTGTTACCATTCTTGGAAGCAGTCAGCCCGGAGAAGGGTCGCCCCAATCCGGGGCTGAGTCTAGACTGTTTTCCAGTACTAAATTTGTGTCGAAATGTTCAGAAACCTGCCTTTTGGAAACATGATGTGTATCATAGGAAATAAAAGAACCACAGTCAACACCATTGACCCCACAGAATCATTTCTCATCTGCATTATATACTGAGAAATGTTAACAATTGTTAATTGGAGCTAAAGAAAGTCTTGTCAGGGCCAGAGTAAAAGATGTAAAATTTCAGGAAGACATAATCTTCCTCTGATCAAGACAACCAAGCTCCATGGAAAACGAGACTATTGTGTTGGGCCTATCTTGCTCAAATCCTCCAACCCAAGAGGTTTACCATCAAGAGGTTGAACCATGTGCTACTTCATGAACCATTTCAAACTTCAAGGCACAGTTTCGAGGCTGAATTGGGGGAAAAAAAGTTGCTGGAGTTAGGGCTGTTCAATGTTTGGTCCAACCCGAACCGAACCGTTCGGTGCAGTTTGGTTTCAACACTCCTAGTGTTCAATTCGATTTCACACAGTGAAACTGAAATAAATCGAATATATATATATATAATAATTAATAAACACTTATTTCATAAGGGCGCTTGTAGCCCAGTGGACCGCGGCGGGCCTGCCTCGGGTGTACGCGGGGAGGTCGCGAGTTCGAACCTCGCGACCTCCCTTAAAATCTAACATTTTTGCTGTGTTCGGTTTGAACCGGTTCGGTTCAGTTCAGTTCTCTCAAAAAGTTGAGCTGAACCAGGCCAAACCGACCCGTGAACAGCCCTAGCTGTAGTTACTCAGATGCCCATTCAAAGCTTCTTGGTGCAGTTCACCTCCTGAATTGGAAAAGATAGGAGTGTGAATCAAACAAACATATTGAGGTTTTCCTTTCTTCTTCTTTTTCCCCATTATCGGGGAGGTCATAATTGCATATAGTTTAGACAGAGCACGTGACTAATGGCACACTTTCCTCAATCCAAGGTAAACCTTTATTTAACACTCCCTTACACAATGCCAAAAAACAGAGGGCATGACAAATGAAGGGCAATCTGGACTTCCTGAGAATTTCATGTGGGCCAAAATGTAGTGCATATATAATTGCTCTCTCAATTCAGCCATTATTCAGGAATTAGTCAATATTCAAAACTTTCAAGAATAGGATAAAAAGAATATGAATACACAGACACACATACAAACATGGTTCACTGATAGTATGAACATTAATGATTACAGTCATTCCTAATTCCCATGTCTTACTGCTTAGGTAAATGAGATTACAGAATCTCATATGTTCAGTGCTAGAACTGCTTTGAAACATAGTCATAAACATCACATAAATGGAAATATAAACTTGAAGCTCCCTCAGTATGAACAGGAAGATGAATGATTTTATAGTAATTCAAAACATATCACAACTATGCACAACTATGTCTGCCTCAATAAGCAGCAGAAATCTACGCTCAACAGACCTAGAAAAAGCTCCTCTACAAGATTACCTTTTCTGCTTTGGATTAGAGTGATTAGACCCATGATCAGTGCAACAGCACCTATGCTTTCTGGAGGCAAAAAACTCACTCACATGACCCAATCAACATTTTCCCAAATAAGATATGGAGTTTTTTTTGGTGCTGTTATCTTATGACAGTACAGAATGTAAAACAAGTGTCAGCATGTAAGACTTGTACTTGTCTTCCTGCAGTGAATGCCAATCCAGTCAACTTTAATGTTTATTACATGATCCTACTATCTATCATCTTCAGGGATTAGCCCTTCCAACACAATAGTTGTTCTTGTCCCACCTATCCTAAATTACACATTTAATTAATAAATGTCCTCATCTGCTCCTCTTCCAGTGTTTCTTTTTTGTTATAACTAGAAGTGCTAATTTCAGGCGTGTTCACCAAATACTTGAGATTGTGAAGTCCGACAAATACATAGACCGCATACATTGCACCACCAACCCACCAATGTCCTACGCCCACACATGCCCGTATCGTCGTAGCACATGGTCACTCTTCTTAAATAACAAAGATTCCATGAACAATTGACCTACTTTCAGGATGCCACAGGCCTACAAACTTTTGAGACGCCTCTCTCTTGGTATAGTCCCAAAACTGGGAGAAAAAAAGAACTGTTACCACCCTTAACAAAATCTCTTCACAGCACGCCACTCAAACATCTGATAATGGTATCTGTTGCCACCAGTTCGTTCTTAAAATTAGTCTTAAACATGAGAACAACTAGTATGGTAGCATGCAACCACCCCAAAAAAACGAAGATTCTGCATCCCTTTCTCCACGAATTTACCTTTGTAAGCACATCCAATTAGCCCTCGCGTCCTTCAGTTTTCAAACCCCCCCCCCCCCCAACAACCCAAAACCCACACGCACACAGGAGGAGAGCTTCGAGGGAGCCGACGGAAACCCAAAAGTTTGTCGATGGCCCAGGCGGTCCCCATGTAAGGGACAGGATACCTCCCTAGTCCCTCCTCACTTTCTTTATCCGTGACATTAAAACCAAACAATCAGAAAACAAAATCTCAAATTAGGTAGCGAAAGATCGAAGCACAAAGCGAAGAACAGATAGAGACCTGGATGGTCATGGACTTCTTGTTCGTCTCCAGCTGGCTCCCTGCCAATCCAACACGATAATAAGCACAAGGCAAATATTTCTTGACGGAGATCCGAACCAAGAACAAACATGGAACGCTAGAGAGAGAGAGAGAGAGAGAGAGAGAAGGTGAGGTGCGACGAAGGGAGACGAGCGAGGCGCTCACCCTTGACGCCTTTCTGCTTCTCCATGTGCTTCTCCCTCGCCATCTTTGTCTTCTGAGCGTTGCCCCCTCCCATCTCCGGCGTCTTCCCTCGCCGCGCCCTCCCCCTTTGCGCAGAGACAGAGATATGTGGTGGTAGTGGTGGAGACGGAGAAGAGAGAGAGAGAGAGCGAACAAGCGATATGCCGAGTCGCCGACTACAAAGAGGAGAAGAACCCAAATCGCAGGCGGAGGCGGACCTCATCTTTTCCTCCTCTTTATAACAGCCCTCTTTCATCGCTCTTTGTTTTTGTTTTTTTTTTTTTGAGATTTTTACAAATAAAATATTATTAAAAGTAAATTATTAAAAAAGTCTTCCAAATATATTAGCAGATATATCCTTATGTAAAATCAAGTAGTAGTATAAAAATACTATTGCCATAGCGGCATAGCACGCGATGACATATTCTTCGTAAAGTGATTTAGCACAAATATGTCATCATAATGATATATTTATATTATTTAATTTAGACAAGAATATGCTTGTTGATACATTTTGAAGAATAGTTAAATTTTACAAATTTATTTCTAAGAATAATTTATCTACAAAAATCTATTTTTAGTTGTAGTCCTTATCATATTTTTAATTAATTTTTATTTGATATTTTTAGAAGCAAGATTTTATTATAAATTCTTCTATAAGTTTTCCATTAAATATATTGCAGAAATTAAACTTAATTATAAACATTTGTAATACTTAAAATCACAATTAGTCGTGCCGCCGTGATACTATACTATATTAGGGCCATCACGAGCTATGAGCTCTAGTACGGTCAGTACAATACAAGTTAATATATTATTTAATATTTCTCATATTTTTCATCTATGTTATTATTATTATTTTTAAAATAAAATATCCGAATCAAAATATGTCGATATAATACACTTATATCCTACTAGTACTAATGAAAATGGCGCATTTCCCTATTCAGAGGGTTGGTTCCTTTCCTCCGACGGGGGCTACTAATTTTTGCCCGCTCCGTGCACGGCTGCCGTTCGATCTCGATCGAAATTGGAAACAAATATCGGACGGCTGAGAATAGCAGCACTACTGAGAGACAACGGGGATCAAGAGGTCCTCGACGAAGTTTAGCAAGTGTGGGCCCGCCCTTAATGGGCCTCTCGGGCCCGGTTTTGCATAGTTCCTTTCTGTGTTGTTCAAAGAGCTCGCATAGTTTAAAGAGAGGCCGGTGCGCCTTTCTTTTCCTTTATAAAGAACAAAAGCTTTCGTCGGGAGTGGTCACAAGAAGGTTCCAGAACCTGTGATCCAGGGATTGCCTCCCTTCATCATGCACTTGTTAAAAGAAAACATATAAATTATTTTGGAGGGTTTATCTTATTCGCACCTGTTAAAATACTATAAGTTTCTCGTGGGGCTTCCGTATCCCAACTACTAACTAAACTCACAGAGTCATATCGACGCAGTACACATGGTGTAATCAGCTTTTCTGGGAGGATGATATCCTGCTCCTGAGAAGGGCTGTGGGGGTGCTCTTTTTTTTGTTTACCTGGAAGGCGACCTCTTTTTTTTTTTTTTCCCACTTAGTACACAGTTAAAAGTGTATCATCTAGATGGGGTACACGGTTAGTGAATTTTATGTTCTAGATGGAATACACCGTCGTTGGTGAATTTTCCATGACATAGAGTCAGGATAGGATTAGGATCCAATCTCTGCCCGAATAGAGATAAATGTCCAAGCTCTATTCTAACAAATTAAAAGAACATATACCCAAGTTTTTTCCATTGGAATGTAGTATTTTTTTATTACCTTCTTATTTTACTTGTGTTCATTTCTCGTTCAAAGTATTCCTGCTTAATACAAAAATTAAATTAAAGTAAATTTTGAATAAAAACTTAAATACATCTGCCACATAGAATACGATTATTCTCAATGACCCGAGGAGGCAGATCGTCCACAACTCACTAAGCTCACACGACGGGAGGAGCTCAGGACTACGGGGAGCACGGCACAGAGCGCGCAGGCTCGCACAAAGTTGTGGCTTCCTCGTGCTCGTAGCCCGAACACTCCGCTTCATACAGATGCCTGGCGCACGCCCAGGCGGGCCATGCACGCAGCGGCAACGCGCGGGAACCCGGCTCACACGAAGAGCTCCATTCCTCCCACTCGCTTCTTCCGGTCCACAAGCATGGCATCTCCAAATATCCCCCTTTTTGTCTGCTCTAATCACTGCAACTCCTCCCCAGCGTTATTTCCCCTCCAGGAAAAATATGCGTGGCTATAAAAGCAGGGGCCAGATTGGAGAGGACCCTTCTCAGCAACTACTACCCTCCAGTTAGCCTCCTTCGAGGCTGCTGCGCCGGGGGAACGAACTGCCAAGCCAAGTTAAGTCTCGGAAGAGAGATGCTGCGGCTGCAGTTCCCCGGCAGCCAGGTGCTGGCCCTGGCCGGACGCGAGGTCGCCGAGCTGCAGGCGCGCCAGAGCTGGGTGGTGCTGCGGGTGGCGAGAGTGAGATGGCCTTTGAGCAGCCGGCTTCTTGTGAAGGCACTGAAGGACGAGAGTGGAGGAGGAGGAGGAGGGGCTAGCGGAGGCTTCACCGGGCGGAGCTGGGATCCTGGGTTGGAGATTGAGGTCCCCTTCGAGCAACGCCCGGTATGCTCCTCCGCTCATTAGTCTACCAGTGTGACCAGAAACTTCTATAAATCTGGAGAATGAGCTAGTGCACGCTCTTAGACGGGTGAATACTACGTCCACCCTCTCCAGGCACAGCCGACCACTTCAAGGCGTGTACCTATCTTTTTCTCATGAATTTGATACCCCTTCCTCATGCACGCATCAACACGTTTTGACACAGCTCAAAACTCTGTTAAGTTCCCGTCTTGCGTATAAAGAAGGAAGATGAAATCGAGTTGTCTTCCCTACCTGCATGTGAACTGCAGAATCCAGGTTATCAGGAATAGAAAGTTGCACAGAAGGGAGGAGGAGATAGCTAGGGATGAGTGCGTTGCGAAACTGAGAAGTAAACAATGTTGTCTTTAAGAAGAGAAAGGTTTATTGCACTTGCATATTGCACTTTAAGTGCAATATGACTAGACAATAACCTATGTGGCATCCCTCACATGAGGAGTGAGGAAGTAGCAATCCAATTGTTGGATGCCACATGGATTTGTTGCCTAGTCAATATACAAGTGCAATAACCCTTTCTCCTTTAAGAAAGGCGGAAAGGAGAGGAAAGTACGGGAGAAGATTCATATGCAATAAAACAAGGTCAACAGGACTAAGCAGCCACTATGTTTGTGGCTCAACGGGAAAAAGAGGCTCCGAAATTCTTCAAAACGTAGTTGGACTTTTTGAATTTATCTCATCGCCAAGATGAAGCGTGAAAAAACTTACAATTGTGAATAGAAGTCTTAAAAGGAAGGGTTAGACTTAGACAGGAACCATATCGACTGGGATGTAGACAAAGTTGGGTTACTCACGGGAGTATGTGGCAATGTGCCATGACTCTGCCTTCCGGTATTCTAAATGTGAGCAAAGTTTCCTAACGTAAAAGAAAAATCTCAGTGGCCAATAATCACGCTGATCTTTTTTTACTTCAGGTGAACGAGTACTCATCCTTGAAGAGCAGCCTCCTTTACTCTTGGGGAGAACTGAGCCCCGGTTCCTTCTTTTTGCGCCTTGGAGGGCTGTGGTTAGTCACGTTCACGGTACTTGGAGCACCAATTGCAGCTGCAAGCTTCAATCCGTCGAAGGTATGGAAACCGATGCATGCCCAGAAACCTAAAGATCAGAATGCAAAAAACTTCCCAACGTGGTGCTCTTTTTATGTTGATGTTTTCCTACTTTTGGAACTGAACACACTGTGAAACAATAAAGTTTCATGTTTCGTATTGAAATTTGATGAAGTATCACAGTCTATCCTTAACATGAATGCAGAGGCTGCATAGCACATGACATGTACAGTTGCACAAAAAGGAGAAGACTTCGGACAATGCAATTCAACAAATAAATATTATCTATAAGTCCTACCAGAGACGTGATACCTTTCACTGTCGTTGGCTGACCTTTGTTTATCTTGTCATGCAGGATCCCCTAAGATTTGCGTTAGCGGCAGGAATTGGAACCTTGCTACTGGTTTCCATCATTGTTTTGCGCATATACTTGGTATTTTCCTTCCTCCTGGACCTAAATTCCTGCAATCAATTGATGGCTGTAAGCAGGAAAGTGTATTTTTCTTAATCTTCTTCAGAGGCACAATAAATAAATCACGCTTCATTATTGTGCACAGCATGGGTCAAAACATCAAAGAACCAGAAAAAAAGCATATTAGTAATCTTCCTTACATTTCCAGATTATTGATTTATATAATATAAAGACACATGATAACAAACTTGGAGACCACGTCTTCATCATTCTCATGAGCGTGAATAGCACCACAAGCCAGGAGGAAAAACTCTAAAAGCAAGAGTGCATATCCAAAAGCATTAGCCAAACAAACCCATCACACCAAGTCATGACCCTCTCCCCATATAAGGATGTGCAATATACGATCTAAACTTGTGCCAATGCCTCTATACTCAAATCCAATGTTGTAGGCTTTCACCTGCATGTTGTGAAGCATTTGACCTTCTAATTCACTGTATGATAGATGCTCCAGAACATCATCTTATCATTAGTCTTCCATAAAAAAATTGGAAGTTTCGTCCTCTGAAGATGCCCATTCACGGATGCAGAGGAATCCTCAACTTTTTCTGTTACATTTGCGGTAGCTAGATCAATACGCAGGCCAAGAACAAAAAGGTCTATGACAGGTTCTTTCATAAGTTGTGAATGTTCATATCATATAGTCACACAGCATTTTCTTGTCAGCCACGACTAAATCCATGGGGAACAATTTTTCATAACCTAAAGCAGAAGAAATAACCCAAGTTATTGAAAAGCAAGCTCATCGGGCATACTAAGGCTCTACGCAAGGGAACAAGTTAAAATATATATAGATGCATTACTAGTACAGACAACGATACTTGGGTTAATGGTCTCACAGCCAGCTATTTGAGACAAACAATACAGTCATGTAGAAAGAACAAAGAATTGTAGAGTCTTTTATCAACTAATAAAACTGCCTATCTTTTCTTCCGGGAAGCAAAGTTTATTGCAGGATAAGAAGAAAACTAATGTACCCTTCGATTACTCATCATTTCCCATTTTTTATTCTGCAGGGGTGGAGTTATGTTGGCGACAGGTTGTTATCAGCAGTGGTACCCTATGAAGAGACCGGATGGTATGATGGACAAATGTGGGTGAAGCCACCAGAGGTTAGTAGATTGTAACAATTGACTGCATCATGTTGCTCAAGAGAATACACGGTAAAAGTTGATGGCATTCATTCTGTAAAGCCAAAAGCCAAGTCCTACAATCCAGTATGCATGAAGGGAAAATCTATGATATTGAAGCAATTAAGCCCAAAGGAGTCTGCAATCTCTCGCATTAAGGTTCAAAAGTGTGCATCAGTAATAGGACATGGGATGACAAGAAGTAAAAGATTGTAAAATATGATTCTCACTTTAAACAGTAGAATGTACCCAACAATAAATGTTTCTGCATTTGTTTATAAATCTTAAGGTAGAGAATGATTGGATGAGTAATGTAAAGTACATGGAAAAACAAAACAGAAACAGAACATTTAACATCATGGAGACAAAAAATGAATCATTCATCTAGCAGTTCATAGAGAAGAGCAGGAGGAGAAAATAATGCAAGAAGCATCTGCTGACTAATAAAATGCTGAGCTTACATGAGTGGTACTGTGGTAGAACGGTCTCTTTCCGGAGCCAACAAAAAGACAATGGATTGCTAGTTCTGAAGTACATGTCCATTATCCTAAACGGAAAGTGGTGTGAGGATAAAATTTTCTTGACAGATCAGTCAGTGATCCACAGTAGTGGCATTAACTTAGACGTCCTTAGTTCACTGCCATATATAAGCCAAAGCTGAACAACAAATTCCCCGCATCTCGATGTATGGCTTATCACTGAACATAAACAGAAAATAAATCAAATCAATCTGCATGGCTCCAGGAAAGAGTTTACAGAGTAACATAATGAGACAGAAGAATATGTCATGTGATAAAGGTGCAGCATGGCTTAAAAACTAATATGTGTCTTCTTTTCCAGTATCAAATAAGGATATGAAAATAAGCCTAAAAAAAAGACCAACCCCATAACCCTCGGTGTTGGCATCAACTTCTAGTTTGTTCCAACTTGACCCACTGTCATTTGCAGAGTGAAAGTTGGAGAAGAAAATTTGCCCCCCACATCCCACCATCTTGACGTGTGGCTCCTCTGATGGCATGGTTGAACCAACATAACTCATGCAACAAGGCTGACACTCATAGAATACATCTATATACGCGATATGCAGAGAATCTTGGATCTGAATCCTCAATTTCATCCACATCATCTTCTTCGTGTGTTTCTTTGGCAGTTTCAGTATAACAGTCCTTTTGTTGCCAGGTATTGGCTCGTGACAGATTGCTGGGTTCTTACAAGGTATTCTCTGATATGCACACAGGACTGATGTTATTTGTAGAAGAATATGGAGATATTAATCAGTAGCAAATTTACTGGTTTAAACACAAAAGGATATGCATGTATATCAATCACCTTGGAAACATAAAAGGATTGGATCGGCCTGGGCTGATCCGGCTTGGATCGGGTATCATATTGGCTGGAATCGGCCGGGAATCGACCGGGTTCAGCCAGATCAGCCTGGATCGTCCATAGCCAATCCGATCCGGAATTGGCTGATCCCGATCTGGATCGGCCGATTCCACGAACCATGCTTGAAAAAGCAGCTTCACAATCTAAAAATGAACTAAAACAAAACAATATTTTGCTACCATTCCAGTTGATACCATATAAAGTAAGGATTTTATGACACACATTTCGGTATCTGCATGGACAGCTGGCATGATCAAGATAGGTCCCCACAGGAATGCACATGCTTGCTTTCCAGTCAACAACATATATAACAAAACCCACAAAATTTATGGGGAAAAAGTTACCCATGACAGTAAGAAAGATAATATTTTCCTTTGAAGCAGAAACTTACCCACTACTGAATGGACATAATATGGTTTCCTCATTCTTGATAGTTATTCAAACAGATATGTTACCATAGGGAATAAATGATTTCCAATAGCCTTCACTGTGCTACAAGACATAAGATACAGTATCTTTTCTCATGAAAGCAAAATATGACTGGCAGAGATGTGTAGAAATAGAGGAACATTTTATCCACTTACATGCGTATAGATTAGAATGATTTCTTGCTCAAAATCTTAGCATAATTCTCCAACTAGGATTTTGAACTATTGATCAGCAGGGTACGCGGAATTGGTTGATTCCGGTCGGATCGACCATGGCCAATCCAGGCCAATCTGGCAGATCCCCGGCCGATTCCTACCCGATCCAAGCCGGATCGGATCCTTTTTTCCATGTTGATCAGAGGTCTCGAAAATATTTCTAAAGAAAAGGAATCTGACAGTACATATGCAGGTAGTATAGCTCCCAGCATTCTAAGATAACCACTAACCCATCAAATGGGAAAAAATGGGTGAACTGAGACGAAGGCTGCTATAGGAGATCCCATGATCAAACAAGCTTCCATTTTTGTTTTGTCAGGTAAAGCCAGTCATTAAGTTGTTGAAGCAGACACTAGTTGGAACAGGAGCCCTGCTTGTCACAGCTGTATCACTTTTTATATTTGCGACCCCAGTGGAGGACTTCTTACAGTCACTTTCTCAACCAAACGAAAATAATTTGGTTGCTTCTACTCCAAAAAGACCTGGTCTCAAGTAAGGAATCTACAAAACATTGTGCAAAACAATAGTAACTCAGCTGCATTTCCAACTCTTATCTTTCTGATTTTGCTGGAAATTGTAGGAAGGAGGAATTGATAAGGTTGCCTGTTGAAGTAATGAAAGATGATGATCTAGCAGCTGCTGCAGCTGAGGCTGCTGATGGAAGACCAGTGTATTGCAGAGATCGTTTTTACCGTGCATTAGCTGGTGGCCAGTATTGCAAGTGGGAGGATCTGCTTAATTGATCCGAGACGTGGCAATGCTTCAGCTTTTTCAGAAGAAACAATACCTATTGCTGTCTGTATATGAGTCAGAAATTTTGTTTTGTCAATATAAGGGAATATGGTAGATCTTGTCTTGAATATTATGTAAAATGTGTCTCTGAGGCACTATCAACGAGCAGCTACGCAAGCCATGGGTATTAGTTACTACAATATTGCTGGATCTCTTTACATTGATTTCGCCCAGATGACACGGAATCTGATTTCTCAAAAAGATGCATAATAAGGTTTCAGCTTCCTAAAGTTAAAAAGAACCTGACAGCCACAGATAAATTCTTTGTGAAACCAAAAATAGCTGATAGAGCAGAAATCAAACAGGAGTAGAGATAAAGTAGACTTTGCCACATAAAAACTGATTGAATAGGTAATCTGACATAAAGTCCCAAGGAACTTGGATCAAGTGGGATAGATACTGTGTGTGTTTTTTTTTTTGAAGGCGACTGAAAGGTCACTATTCATTGAAAAAAGTAGTAACAAGTACAGGAAATCGAAATAAGAAAGGATAGATAGTGTGTTACAGCAAAGCTTCATCTTTCTTTCTTTTTCATACTAATGCACCACATCATAGCCTTAATCAAAATCTGGGCTTGTGGATCCTCAGTGTAGACTAATGGACAAAACTTTTAAGTATCAAAAAAATAATGGTAAACAGCATTGAAAATGCAAGGCTCAGAAATCCTATATGTTGTCTGTAAGTTACAGTTTCATACTTGACAATTCAGTCTATTAGGGACCTGTAAAATCTAGAAATTTGGTGTGGATGAACCATCTTAGCTGAGTAAGGTTTTAATAGGTCCTTTTGAAGGCTCAAAGTGTCATATGAGTTCTGTAAGTCCATAGATTACTCTTCAAGTCTTCCATAAGATCTTGGTCAACAAACACCCATGACTGAACTCTGAAGTCCAAGGCATCCATCGGTTAGATTCCTAGGCTTGTCCAATTGGAATTTTCATCATTTGTCTTAACTTTTTAGCTAGCACCACTATAATGATCAAACGAGAACCTGCCATGAATAAATCAGAATGGGAAAGAATGCTTTAATCTCAAAGAGATGACTGCATATCCAACCTTTCTTCTAAAAAGAATGAAAGAAAAGGTGTCGAAAAAATCTTGGTTAACCAAAAAGCTGCAAAACAAAAACCAAATAATTTTACAAGAAAACAAATACATTGTCAAATCAGCAATAACTTACACTTGCAAGACTAGAGTGACCTTTTGGATCTTCTAATCCATGGAATACAGTGCTGGGAGGTGATATATCATAAAAAATCCTTTATTTTCCTTCAGGCAAGGGAAGTGCAGTTTCCGTTGCTTTAAACAAAAGTAAATCTCATTTACTTCTCAATGACTTTCTGTCCTCACACCTCGTGAACAATTTTTATTTTTATTTTGAAGGAAGCACCTCATGAACAAACGGTATTGAAACCCCCTCAGTTGAAGGTAGGCCTGCGACTGCGAATGCAAATTCTGGGTGCAAAAAGTTGCACACCAGTAGAGAATACTGCTTAATACAAGTACTCACCAGGGACTGAATATAGGGTGCAAATCTCCTTCTCTAAGAGCCCAGATATTCCTCCTGCTATTTGGAATTCATTTCTTTCCATTTGTGCAATATATCCAGCTAAACAAGTTTCTTGCACCATCGGAATATGCTAGAAACAGTAGGTCCAATTATATCCCTAGCCTGTTTCTTCCTTTGTTTTGCATCTTCAAGATCTAAAGTCCTATATGCAAGAGCCACCAAATACATAGCAGGGTGCAATCGCCTGCACATGATTATACTTGTTAGGCTGCATTTTCACCCAAGAAACATGACATTGTCCAAACTATGACTCTTTGGGATGAAAGCTTTTATTAGCAAACTTATGATATAGTGGAAAAGAATGCAACTAATGTTACAAACCAAAATTGGATAAATATATGTTGCCTCATCCCAGAATTGCATGGGAAGTTAGCGAGGACCCTATTTAAGGTGTATAGGGGTGTTTATAGTCTACTTTGTTTTCTAGTTTTCTTGTTTACTTGTTTGTTGTTTGTTTCTGGTGAGGAAACTCTCTTGACTGGTACATACCTGATTGTTCTACCTCTACAAATTGCAAATAAAATTGGTGGTGTATATCCACTTCTTTTGTTAAAAAAAGTATACATCAGATTAGAGTAATTATTACACATGTTATGTAACATACCTTGTGTGATGGGATGTAGGAATCTAATATTACTGATTGTCAATCAACAGAAAACAAATGAATGCAAAGATGTCTGGTTTAAACTTAGTGCATGACATTTGCAGACTTACTTTTCATGATACTCCATTGTGCCATCCCACTGTCTTTGTGATGGTGTGGTTCTGCCTTTCTTATCACGACCAAATGTTTCAATATACCAACCACCAATGTCATGCATGCAGCTACGAGGTTCAAATAGCCAAAACCTGCATAAGAAACATCAATCAGTTCAGAAAATAAAAAGGGCCAGGAAATCAGATGCTACACTTTATGCTTAACACATGCAGGCCAAATGTTACTTTTGAAAAGCTGGACGGGAAGATGTCTCTAGGAAATGTTTTGCCCAGCTTCATAAGAAATGGACAATAATATCTAGAAGATAACAAAGCTTCATGGAAACATAGGGACCGTTGAGGATAAAGTGGTGCATGAGTGCAAATGCATGCTCTATGAAGACTGAAAGTACAGGCCAGCTACAGAGCAAACTTGCACCAATCCTTCGACTACATTGAATTAGCCTCCAAACATTAAAGGTTGCAAGAATAGAAATCAGTTGTCACAACTTGGGTGACATCCAGTAGAGAAGTTGCAGAAGTTAACTGACCTACTAGGTGGTAATCTAGCTCTACTGCATCTACATTCACAAGCTGAGGTTTCATCTCCAATCTGATACCAGTGCATATGTTTTACCTGAGAACATATTAAATACATCATCATGAATTTGAATAAAGAGAACAAGATAACCATTGTACATGAACATACTTGAAATAAAAAAGGAACTATTGCCATGCTTCTCTTGTTATCTTGATAAGTTCCAATAACATAAATAATAAAGAAATAAAAAGAAGAAACTTACTTTGGAAAAGACAGTAAGAAGATAATAGCATAAGTTGCTGAAGTACAATTTTGATAAGTCACACAACATTCTCAGAAAATTCAGAGCTAATTTTATTAACATGAGACGCAAGGATAATTGGCTTGCCTCTGAGATTCCCAAGCCCTCTAGTAGAAAAATGAATGCAAGTAAATCACTGAAAGCACTAACTATTGATGTTTTTCAAGTGTGGAGAACCATCTAGAATCGATAAAAGCAGGTAAGTGAGAAGAGAAGGTTTCTTTCATTGTCTTCTTGAAAGCACAGCTTCCTATGTGCATAAGGTAACGGTGAGAAAACCCAAGCAAAATCATCTAATAGCAGTATACATTAGTTTATATCAAGAGTAAACAGATGTGTCAAACCAAAAAAAAATTGATATTACGGAAAATGGAGGTCATTCTAGATAACACTTGCTTTTGTATTTAAATATGTGGGAGCCCTATGTCTGACTGTAGCGGTTATTTTCAGCCTCTTAGACCCATAGGCCCATTATAACCCATCAAGGCAGCCAGGCTTTGGTCATTCGGCCACGTGTCCTCAGGATCAGCCACTGGCTCCCGAATACGTTTCAGCCAAGACAATGCCTAAGGGTCCCAAAAGTAGTCTCTGAGCACCGCACAGCCTGTTCGAGCAAGACACGGTCTACCGGGCAGACCACGAGTCTCCTGCTCGAACCCCTCGCGGCATATCGTATAAGGCACCCAGCATCGAGCAACTGTATCTAGCGTCGGGCACCGCGCAGCTATGCCGAGCACCGGGCAGCCCCACTGATCGCCGAGCAGGCCCGCTAACCCCTGCGCAGCGCTCCACAGTTTGTGGCTGTGGGCGGCCATTCGCCTACCAACGACAGCTAATATGACGGTGTGGCACACACCCCATGATTTGGGGCATTAATAGCGTAGAATCCCAACAGGTGTTTCAAACGGATAACTCTCGGCCTAGGGACTTCAACCGACGCGTCTCTTCAATCATCATTGAAGAAGACTGTGTCTGGACCCTTCGTGTCCCTCACCTATAAAAGGAGTAGGTGACCTTCATGCAAAGGTACGAGACTCCTCTCACACACACTCGCCCACGCGCGAATCCACACACCAAGGAACCTTCCATTCTTGCCTCCCTTACAGTCTGAACTGACTTAGACATCGGAGAACTCCCCTAGTTCTTCAACCAGGCCCCCCTGACCTCTCTAGATTTTGCAGATCACCATCCACACCGACGACATCTCTCTCTCTCTCTCTCTCTCTCTGTGTGTGGAAGACCGTTCGGCCCATTACCAAACAGGAAACTACATCCACATTTTTTACGCCGTCTGTGGGAACGAACGAGAGGCCATGCGTCCTACCCGAGCGTCTCATCTTCATGAGACCCGCACACCCTTATCTTCATTGGGAGACTGTGTAGAGATATTCTTTAGTCCCACATTGAAAGATAGTAAGAACAAGTGTGTGTTTATCAGCAAGAGCCTCACATTTTCTCTTAAGAGAACCATTTTAAAGGAAAAAAATCTCAAACATGGAGACAATACCTCTTGAGAGGCACACTTAAATCACGTCTCTTCATTAGCGTCGTCTGTGGAAACGAACGAGAGGCCATACGTCCTACCCAAATATCTCATGTTCATGATATCTGCACACCCTTATCTTTACTGGGGGGCTGTGTAGAGATATTTTTTAGTCCCACATTGAAAGATAGTGAGAACAAGTGTGTGCTTATCAACAAGAGTCTCACATCTTCTCCCAAGAGAGCCCTTTTAAAGAACAAAATCTCAAACATGAGGACCATATCTCTTGGGAGGTACACTTAAATCACGTCTCTTCTGACAAAAAAGATCTATAACTCCAACGAGACAAAAGAAAATATCTAGATGCACGCTTATTTTCATCTCCCTGAGAAATATTGAGCTACGATTGTACTAACCAAAAGTGTCCTGTGTTTCATGATCACATGCGTTTTCGCACCACTGTTGTCATAGACAAAGCAGGATCCTTCTTCTGGACTGGTTCCCAATCCTTTAATTGTTCCCAGGAAAACCTTTGATCCGACTGAGTTAGAAGCAGCAGGGACCTTTGGTGTTTCGCCCCTCATGTGCGCTTTATCTTCGCTCGGGTCAAGAAAAACATGTATGTGATCTTCAGAATCTGCAGCGATCAAATCCTTACCACACTCGACTTTAGGAGGAACTCTAGCTGCCGTGGCCACTATTCTACAGATATATGCACTTCTAAATCTCTGTAAACATCCGGTACATGGCTGTTATAATGTCTGACATGCAATTCTTGGACACCAACGCCTTCCAGGGATGGACCAGAACGCATTACCTCATCTGTACCGTAAACAGATGGACAAGACCGGGAACCTTCGGAACCGGGAGAAGAAGCTAACTTTTCAACCCGCCCATGAGATAACTCAGGAACTTTATCGCCCATGTACACAATGCCAAGAAGATCACGACCAGAAACCAAGTGCAACAGCTCGGGAGTCTCATCAGTGGACCTCTCCTCAGCTTCAAAGCAATCTGGAAGATGATCCATCGATTCAATTACCGGACCATAATACGCTGCACGGATAGCCGAATAGAGTTCGTTCTCGAGCTCCCCGAAATAGCCGGAGCCAGACACGGTCCTCTTGCTCGAAATGATGTCGTCCACAGTAAGTCTATACCACTTCAGCCACTCCACAACCTCAGTTTGATTCGCCATTGCCGCAACCGAGCTGTATCTGTACGCGTAGACGGCTGAGTTGCCCACCTCAGCCTGCTTTTGCAGTATCTGCCTTTGAGACAACAGGTAATTATCATAATGCGCCCTCTTCTGAGAATCCGACAAAATCTGCAATCCAAGATTTCCCGTCAAAGAACCTACAGCAACCAAATCTTTCCAAAACACGAATGAATAAGCACTTAGATCGAAAAGACAAATCAGAAAACACCCCAGCTCCTCTTTCCTTAGATCCCTTCATTGTCCTACAGACAACTGCGCGGAGTAATCGGACCAAACCCGTGAAAACAGCGGCCACAAACGGAGTGGGCATGGGACCATGAACTAGGAATTGCAATATCTTTCCGGAGCCAACCTCGTAAGCCGCGAGGATCTGGAGGAACCGGCGGGAGGCGGCCGCGGGGTCGGGGGAGGGGGACACGTCGGGGTGCGTCTCCTTGGCCAGCTTGCGGAAGGATGCCTTGATCTCAGAGAAGGAGCTGGACTCCGACACCCCGAGGACCTCGTAAGCGCTCCGCCCAGCGAACTCCTCGCCGCTGCCGGTGCCGAACCGCCTGCCGCCGGTCTCTGTGGGGAAGAGGAGGAGCCGGCCGTGCAACCGTGCGCGTTGGCCTGGTTCCCCGAGTCGGAACGCCATCCTGTCTGGTTCTCGGGAGGAAGACGAGTCGCGTGTTCCGGGCGAAGGCGATCTGCCGCGCTTTGGGCGGCGGAGATGTTATCTTTCCGGGGCGCGACTGGGGAGGGAAGCCATCGCGTGGATCGTGGCAAGATTTAATTGGTTGGCTTGAGCACGTGTCTAACTGCGGGACGACGTTAGACGGGCATTGCGAGGTGAATCCGGTCCGGTAACATTTCGAAAAAAGTTGGATAGCGAGCCGTCAGAGACTCGGGTAGCGGGGTAGGGATGTCCATGGGCCGTGGCTGGCCGGTCGGCCCACCGGGTCTAACCCATTTGATCCGAGGGGCCTCGGGAATACAAAAAGCAATTTGAAAGGCAGTCCACAGGTAAAGGAATTTCATACGGTCCAACTTGAAAAATCAAAGACGAGTCAGTTCGGATTGACAGATTTTGCAGTTGAATTTGATTTTTTATTAAAAACTTAATGAATCGAATATATTAAATATATTTAATAATATATTATTTAACAAGAGATAGTGTGACCCACTTGACTCATGCACTTCACTTCTCATGAGAAGTCCTGAGTTTGAAATTTGGGATTCTCATTAAATCTTTTATTTTTTTTCGGTTTGCTTATAGATTCGATTTGATTCGATTTTCGAAAGAAAAAAATAATCCAAATCGAACTTAACCGAACCGTGAACACCTCTATCCACAGGATATGTAAGAGCTAACGCGCTGTTTGTGCTCCTAAAACTATAGAAAATGCTTTATAGAGAGAGAGAGCCCTTACATGCTTTCATGAAACCAAAAAAAAACTTAGCGCAAATAATGGCAACACATTTGTGGTGGTATGTTCATGTTTGAACCGGAGCCAAACGAGCCTCCACTAAAGAAGATGGGGAAGACGAACGCTGGTGCGGACGGAAGCCTGCAAAACCAGAGCTGGATCAGGGGGCCCGGTGAAGACCGGGAAAACCCTCCGATGCCTAAGTCAGTATGAGGCTTGCAAGGCAGGGGGTTTGTATGTGTAAGGGTGTGTTCGCGTGAGAGAGAACGTACCAGTGCATGGTCATGTACCTGTGTTTTTATAGATGTAGGCGACGAGGCAGGCATGCGTAACGCCAGTGGATCGTGCCTGGAAAGACGCCTTGATGGACGCGCATTAATAGGTGGAGTTATGCGCTCAGATGTTCGTTGAGATGCCAAGCGGTTAACGCACGTCTTGATGATGGGGCACGTAGCTCGGGGCGGTTATAACCGTGGCGCAGGTCGGATGACCTGCTCGGTACCTTGGGACATGCTTTCGAGCAGGTGACCTGCATGGGGCTCGAACGTGCTGTTCGGTAGCATCCAGAGTTGTTCCGCGCGCAGGATTAACGTCCCTGTTCGGGAGCATTCCGCTAAAAGAGCTCGGCAATGCTTCACCAGGGATGTCAGGCACGTGGGGCCCTTTGACCGGTCCGTCCGGAGGGTGGGCCGTCAGGAAGAGGCAAACGTGACAAAAGAAGGCGCTGATAGGCCTGACGCAATGGCTTAGGTGGCAGAAAACAGCCACCAACTTGCCCCCCACGCCTCAAGTTGTTGCCCAGCTAGCTAGCCCAGAGGGGGGGGTGAATGGGTTATTAAAACTTCGATCTCTGATTAAAACTGTTACTGAAAGGATTGCACAACTTAATAACAAGGTTAGAGTTAGAGCAAACAAGACAACAATCACACAAAACACATCCACAAGACACAAGGATTT